>CAUYON010179971.1:0-39487 GCA_963573935.1 Arctocebus calabarensis
GATGGAAGTGGAACACACTATTCTTAGTAAAGCGTCACAAGAATAAAGAAGCAGGAATCTTATGTATTCAATTTTTATGTAAGGACAGTTAATGACAATTAATGACACGGCAATTAATGGGGGGTAGTGGAAGGGGAGAGCAGATAAAGGGAAGGAGGGAGGGGGGTCTCAGTATACAACACATCTTGTACTCTCAGTGAATCTCCAACAATAAAGAAAAATAAAATAAAATGCTTTCTAGAAGTTTATTTTAACATATGAATTACTGTTACGAACATGGAATTTTCAACACATTTGAAGTATATTGGAATCAGTGCATCCTCTTGTCCTATGAATTCCCCATGTAAATGTCTTTAACGCATGAGTTGATTTGCAAACTCTATAAGCTCTGCTAAGTTAAATGCAGAGCAAGTCCTTGTTTGAAAATATCACAATGTCGCTATTCGTAAGAATTTACTATGCTCCTAAATCCTATTTTCCATCTAAGTATTGTCCCTTATGCAACTGAACAGTTTGATGGTCTCTTGGACATTAGCCTGTGACATTTTCTGAAAAAGATTTTTTTCATTCAAGTTTTACTACTTTAAAGAGATACAATCTAATATTACTTTTTGCCTTTTTAACAATGCAGAGAAATTGTAAAAGTTCTATCAAAAAATGTTACTGCATATTTCCAGTTCAAATGGAAATAGCTTTCACTTTTGATCTTGTAGGAAAACCTAGGCAAGTGATGAAGGACAATACTTTCTTTGTGTTCGACAAGGCTGCATAACTGTTACAGAATATGTTTGAGCATTTGAGTTAAGAGACCAGAAGAGGCTTTCCAACCACATGTTTAAAAGAACAGGCAGCAAAACACGGCTTAAGTCAATTATAACCCTTCTCTCAGAACCATCTTGTGGGATGAATACTACTATTACCCAGATGCGTCTATCTAAAAGTCAGCCAACTCTCCTCTTAACTGGCTGTTTTTAAAATCTACTTACTCTTGAGACTGTCCATAAAATCAACACACTGACAAAGTAACAATTTTAAATTCCAAATACGCACAAAACCCAGAACCATAATTACCTCAATCTTAAGCCCAGGGCACAAGTGAAGCATGTCACCTCCTATGTTTTATTCAGAGCTAGGGACCCTGTCAGTACTTCAAAAATGCCAAATAAATCAGAACAGCAATCCTTGGATTTGAGGGCCAGTGTTCACCAGGATAGAAATCAGACAGGAGAAATGGAGCTTCAAAGAGAGCACACACACTACACTTCACTTTGTGATAAGTTCACTTTGTGGTTAGTTTTGCCATGTTATCCAGGGGTCACTCAGAGAGGGTAATAAGGACTACTCCTCCACGTGAGCATGGTCCTCTGAAGAATGGTTGCTTCATACAAGCTGCAGGCATGCAGTGCTTGAACTAAACACATACTGAGATATAGCCGGTTGAAGTCTTGGTTAGTTAATTGAAAAGTTGTAGCTCTAAAGCCCAGTTCTTAGGAGAATATTGTAGAAAAGCCAGTTTATTATTTATTTTTTATTAAATCATAGCTGGTAACATTAATGCAATCATGGGGTCCAATGTGCTGCTTTTATACATAATTTGAAATATTTTCATCAAACTGATTAACATAGCTTTCAAGGCATTTTCTCAATTATTATGTTCAGACATTTGTATTCTCCATTTACTAAGTTTCACCTGTACCCTTCTAAGATGCACCATAGGTGTGGACCCACCAATTACTCTCCCTCCACCTATTCTCTCCCCTCCCCTCCCTTCCCTTTTTTACCATATTCTTGTGTTATATTTGGGTTACAGCTTTCATATGAAAGCTATAAATTAGTTTCATAGTAGGGCTGAGTACATGGATTTTTCTTCCATTCTTGAGATACTTTGCTAAGAAAAATATTTTCCAGCTCCATCCATGTAAACATGAAAGAGGTAAAGTCTTCACCTTTCTTTAAGGCTGCATAATATTCCATGGTGTACATATACCACAATTTATTAATCCATTCATGGGTCAATGAGCACTTGAGCTTCTTCCATGACTTAGCAATTATGAGTTGGGCTGCAATAAACATTCTGATACAAATATCTTTGTTATAATGTGATTTTTGGTCTTCTGGATATATACTTAGTAGAGGAATTATAGGATCGAATGGCAATTCTACTTTTAGATCTCTAAGTGTTCTCCAAATATCTTTACAAAAGTAACATATTAGTTTGCATTCTCACCAGCAATGTAGAAGTGTTCCCTTTTCTCCACATCCATGCCAAAATCTCTGGTTTTGGGAATTTGTGATGTGGGTAAATCTTACTGGAGTTAGATGATATCTCAAAGTAGTTTTCATTTGCATTTCTCTGATGATTAAGGATGATGAACATTTTTCCATGTGTCTGTAGACTGTGTGCCTGTCTTCTTTAGAGAAGTTTCTCTTCAGGTCCCTTGCCCACCCTGCGATGGAATTACTTGTTCTTTTCTTGCTAATACATTTGAGTTCTCTTTGTATTCTTGTTATTAAACCTTTGCCGGAGATATAACCTGCAAATATTTCCTCCCATTCTGCTTGCTTTACTTACTGTGCTCTTGGCTGTGCAGAATCTTTTTAATTTGAACAGGTCCCAGTAGTGTATTTTTAATGGTGTTTCAATTGCCTGGGGGGTCTTCTTCATAAAATATTCACCCAGGCTGATTCCTTCAAGAGTTTTCCCTGCATTTTCTTCTAGTATTTTTATTGTTTCATGTCTTTAGTTTAAATCTTTATATATACCAACAACAGCCAAGCTGAAAAAACAATCAAAGACTCTATTCCATTTACAGTAGTGCCAAAGAGTATGAAATATTTGGGAGTTTACCTAACAAAGGAAGTGAATGATCTCTATTAAGAAAACTACAAAACTCTAAAGAAAGAAATAGCTGAAGATGTTAAAAAATGGAAAAATATATCATGCTCATCGCTGGGAAGAATCAACATTGTCAAAATGTCTATACTACCCAAAGCAATATACATTTTTAATG
The DNA here is from genome assembly GCA_963573935.1 of Arctocebus calabarensis. Classification (NCBI taxonomy): domain Eukaryota; kingdom Metazoa; phylum Chordata; class Mammalia; order Primates; family Lorisidae; genus Arctocebus; species Arctocebus calabarensis. The sequence goes on from CAUYON010179971.1 coordinate 3,012, forward strand.
CAATCCCTATTAAAGTTTTACTGTCATATTTCAAAGATCTCAAAAAAAAATACATCATTTTATATGGAACCAGAAAAAACCTCAAATAGCCAAGACATTACTCAGAAATAAAAACAAAGAAGGAGAAGATATGCTACCAGACCTCAGACTATACTATAAATTGATAGTGATCAAAACAGTATGATACTAGCACAGGAACTGAGAGGTAGATGTATGAAACAGAATAAAAAACCAAGAGATAAACCCAGCTACTTACCTCTATTTGATCTTTGACAAGCCAATTAAAAACATTCAGTGGGGGAAAATATTCCCTATTTAACAAATGGCACTGAGTGAACTGGCTGGCGACCTGTAGAAGACTGAAACTAGACTCACACCTTTCACCTTTAACTAAGAAAAGTCAGTTTTTAATTATCCCCAGAAAGACAAAGTTCCTTAACACCGAGTCAGATAGATAAACCTTTCTATAAATAGGTTTTCATTCTAGATTCATTATTTTGCAACCTTACAAAAAACATGGTAGTAGTTGTCAACAATAAATAGACCATCAAACTTATACGGCAATAATTAAGCCAATGTGTTTGCAACCGAATGATGTCAGACAACAACTATCTACACAAATGTATTTCATGAATTTTTTAACAAATAAATACCAATTTCCTACCATGTACTAAGTATTATGCTAAAGGCCCTTTGTATACTATGGTAAGCAAAAAGAAAAAATCGTGACCTTATCCTCATGGAGCTTCCAGTATTACAGGGTGGACACACATTATAAACCAAAATGCTAGTGAATTATTCATTAACAAATGATTCCTCAAGGTCTTGTAAAGGCTATGTATTAAAAAGTTGCAGTCTGGGCTGGATATGCTTTCTAGGTGTATTTCAATCCATCAGGGATACAGAGGAGGTGTGAGTATATGCAGTGCTTGGAACACCTGGGGAGTAAGAAAAGGACTATGAAATCAGCATTCTGTGACTGTGTTAAATATAGCATCTTAGTTCAATGGAATTGACTATCACAAGCCAAACTCAGGTTAGAAAGAATTAATTTCTTTTTTATGCCAAAAATGCCTTTATTTGATTCATCAGTTCCTTAATGCACCCTGACTTTTATTGATTTTGTTTCTGAGCAATGTCCACTGCCAGAAGCTGAATTGCAAGTGGGTGTTTCAAACATAGTTTTATGAATAAATCAGAACATCCAGTAACTCCTTCTTTCTGCAATTGTAAAATGGTTTTTTCATTGTATTCTAGTAAGTTTATGCAACATGGTGCCTATTTTTATTCCCTACTCCCCAGGAGAATATTAAATTATTGAGAGAGAAAGAAAAGACTTTGTAACATACAGTGTACAGAAAAAATGATGTTTGGTTGAAAATATTTGAGTTGTGCATTGATCTGATCTTAACCATAAAGTACCAGAATGTGTAACAGGTTATAAAATACTTCATACAGCTTCTTACTTGTATGAGAAACTCTGCTGTGAAATTGACAACTTTATTTTCAAGCCATATATCCATGTAGTTCTCCATTTATTCATTAAACTGATATAAGTTTATGGAGAGTACACTATGTGTATAATACCATGACAAGTTCTGGGGCATAGTGCTGTGATAAAGACAGACATGATTGATGTACCTGCATAAATTTTACATTTTCTTCCAGAGAAAACTTGGGTCACGGTCATTATCTGAGTTCTTTAGTAACGTGGTTGAAGTTGAAGGATAAAGCCAACATCCTCCTTCCCATACGTGGAATAGCAAATGTCCAGAATTTGTTTCTATCAATCTCTAATGGGTAGTAAATGAGAAATTTTATAAGAAGCCTAGACTAAGTAACTTTCATTGAACAAACATTTAAATAATATTTTGAGCAAGTTGTTCTTTTATATGTGTGTATATATTTCAATTTTTTTTGTAAATTTATGTAACCATCACACAATCTTATTTTAGAAGATTTTCTATGTCCCTATAAGATCCCTTGTGCCTGTTTACAGTTATTTCTTGTTTCCACCCCTAGCTCCAGGAAACCACTGATCTGCTTTCTGTCTCTCTGAGTTTACCTTTTCTAGAAATTTCATATAAATGGAATAATAGAACAATATGTGGTCTTTCTGTGTCTGTTCAAATCTTTCTTTTAAAACAGCTTTTAAGTTCTCACCAAATTAGATTATTTAACAATTCACTCAAGTAGCTTATAAATCTAAAATTCTCAATAGGCATAACTGAAAGGCCCAGGAATTGAAGTTTACATATTAAAAATACAAACAATCTGGGTGAATCTTTTGTTTGGATGAGCAATTCGTGGAAACTAAAGACAAACAGTTGTTTCTGTGTATATTTATGATGTGATTTAGTGTCTCAGCAATTCACTTAGTAATGACCAACAAATTATATATTTTACAACAAAGGGTACTGTTGACTACAGTCCTAGAATTTTATTAGATCACATGTTTGACTATAATTTGAGATGGAAAATTTTGACTTAATTTTTACGAAATTTACTACATGATTTTATCTATCAATCATGTGCTGATAATTCATTTTATTCCAATCTAATAAAGGTTTCCTGAGCAGCTACCATGTGCTAAGCATAAGATTTCATGCCAAAGATATAGTCAAATAAGATGGTCAGCTGATCAGAGAAAAAAATAAAGGTGATTAGATTCCTCAGTTGCATATACATATTTTCTTTCAAAGTAGTCCCTCCCACTGTCCCAAGTAAATCAGTAAACAGACTAATGGGAACCATGGGGGAAAAAAGCCACTTTTTCCATACATCTTTCCTTGTAGGAAAGCAATCAAAACTCTACATGAGGTTTCTTTGATACAAAGGCTGAAGAGCAGCAAGAGAGATTAGTGTAAGTAGATGATTTATTTTTAACCATCTCCCTAGACAGGGAGATCTAGCATGCATAAGAAATTAAGGGCCAGTAAAATAAGAATTCCAAATTTGAAAGGCTACAGTAGAAAACAAAATGGGTTCTATGCACTTTACATAATAAGAAGAGTATAGGGAAGTTTATTTCAGTACAATTACTACTTTTGAAGTAGGAGAGATAGTAAATTTGTGAATTAGACAAATTCATGAATACTAATGTTATTCAACAAAGATATGATAAGGAAAAAAGTATAAACATTGTGGTGTTATTTGATTGTGTCTAATGACCAGAGAAGAAGTTCATTGCAGACAAAAATTCTGCAGTAAATTTGTGAATTAGACAAATTCATGAATACTAATGGTATTCAACAAAGATATGGTTGCAACAAAGATATGATAAGGAAAAAAGTATAAACATTGTGGTGTTATTTAATTGTGTCTAATGACCAGAGAAGTAGTTCATTGCAGACAAAAATTCTACCAACAATGCAACAGAGGTAGCTTCTGTAATAGGCCAGAGATAGTTTATTTAAAAACTAAATTTAAAAAGAAATACACAAAAAACTTTAGGCCTGAACAGCTTGGCCTAAATTAGTTCTTGCAGATAACTTCTATCTTAGATACTGGTTTCTTGGGGTCTTCCCAGTTTGAGGAGTTCTCTTTTTCACCAATTGCTGCTGGACACTGGTAAAATCAACCTAATATAGAGCTGAGAACTTTGCTTCTTTAGTTTGTATGGGATCTCAATACTTCCTCACCTCTACAGCCTCGAATTTTCTAGAAATGGTATTTTTCCAAGACGGGAAACCAAAGATCTACTCTAGTTAATCTGATTACTCTGATTTAGGAGACTAGATTCATTTTATATAAACATATATGCAATTTCACAAAACATATGTCCTTCTTTTTGAGAGATCATTTTAACACAGACCACTTCAAATAATCTCTTTTTTTGGTAAGGAAATATAGTGCATTGCACTTTGAATAACTCTACATTGGTTAGGTCACGTGTCTTACCTTCAGACATGTGATGAAAAACAATATTTCAAGACTTCCCACTCTTAGAGAGAGAAAACATAAGAAAGTAAAATATTTGAGAGCTTAGAAGGAGAATAAAAATGCAATTAATTTATTCAATTATTCATTTTTCTTGTCTATGTAGTTATGCGTGGATGCATGGAAGAAATATTCAACCAAATGTTGATAAAGAAAGTTAAACCTAGTCTTCTATTTCCCCAGGAATGTCTAAATTTTCCAAGTTCTTCCTCCAAACTAGTGATACAATGCAGCCGGGGATGCAAGAGCAAATCCCAGACCTTCTCCTGAAATTGCACATATGTCATAACCTCAACTTTATAAATAACACTACATCAAAACTTACCAGTAAACCAGAAGCTCATATGGATAATCCAGATTTTGAAGTTTCCTTGTCTCAGGTCTAACCCCCAAAAAGGCAAATGTAAATCTGAAAGGTTTGCAAAATTACTCTGGAAAATAAATAAGTGACTAATTAAAACACACACACAAAGAAAAACCTCAGTGTGGTCTTTCACAGCCTGCCTCGTGGCTGACTTATCTCCCATTGCAGACTTTTCACAAGCTTTAGTCCATGTTCTATAAGACATTTTAGGAAAATGTATTTTTACAAAATATTTTTTAGCCTCCACTCCAAACATGTGGCAACAGATACAATTGAGTCAGTCTGTAAGATCTCTCGTGGTTACTAACAATTCTCAAGCCACATCAATCTTTCCTAAAGCAATACACAGGCTTTATCTTTAATTGTTTTTTTCTCCCTCTCTGTTTCATCACATAAGTTTAGAAACAAAGCTATACTTACAAAATGTTGAGGATCTAAACAAAGACCATTTTTCTAAATAGTTTCACTAAGGCTTTGTTTGCAGTCTACAGTAGTGAGTTAAAAGATTACCATGGTATGCAATGCAAAACAAATTACTATTTTCTTTCAACCAAGTTACTAGGTAGTTGAACATTGTCTGATGATATTTAAAACTCTTTTTTCATTCAATTTTTAAATAATTAGTCTTCTTTTCTTTTATACCAGGGCAAGATAAATCTTTGAGGGACTCCTTAATTTGTGTTTCATAAAAGATTTGGCTAAAAACAGTAACAAAATTCATTAAAATCTTGGAATCATGACCATGTATATGTTATGGAACAGGAAGATATTCTACCAAGGAACTGGACTAGGGGCAGAATAACTCATGGCTCACATAGATAAAAGATAGAGTGCATTCAAATGCACTCAATTTACATACAAATGATGAACCAGGAGTTTCATTTCTAGGTGTACATCACTTGTGTATAAAGTTCAGTCTTAAATCAAGAAACAAAACGTTGGCTTATTTGGGAGCATAACTTCCAGTGCTTTTGGAGGAATTCCATTATCACAACTACATGGTGAATTGAGTTTGCCAACAATATTTCATAGACATTCATGAAGAGAAAAAAATTATAGAATTTCAATAGCATAAAGAAATTCTGGTCAAGTATTAAAAGTAGTGTACTTTCTTTATAAATTTTACTTTGCTCATTATTCTCTTTGAAAAATACACAATCTATAATAAACTTAGTAATTGCATTATTATACTTTGGCCTAAGGAACAAGAGCCAAAATATAATCCCATACATTCAGGGGGGCCTCTTTTCCAAACCTGACATGCTAAACAAGTTTTTTAAAAATCCAGTCTAAATGAGCAGTTGGTAAAGCAATCAAGCTCTCACATTGGAACAAGAAACAAACATATGCAATGACCTTAGCATTTCTCCTTTGATTTATAGCAGTCTTGGAAAGAAGCTTAACAAGGTGGCACGGAGTTTCAAGAGCAGTTGCAGTCAATTTATTGTCTAAATTGTTAAAGATGTTAATTAGATTAGGAATTTGCTGAGGCCCTTTTATTCCTTGTAGAAAGAAGAATGTTTCTCGTGTTTCTCTTTAAAATTCAGCTTTGTGGCATAAAAACACAGGAAAGAAGAAATCCTACACTCAAGGAAATTGTAGGGTCCCATTGAATTCCATAAAATTGTAAAAATTCCAATAATAACAGTTACAAAAGAGCCAAGAAAGTACCAGACCTGTTTTTAAAAATAATATATTCCAACGATTTCTCCATTGTTAGAGGTATATAAGACAAGAAGTGGACATATCATGGAGGGTATATCTAGGAGGCCTGGGCTCAAGGAATGGAAATCATATCAAGGAACAAATCAAAGCATTCATTGACAGAACAAAGAGATTCTGGGAAAACAACAGGCAGGGCTTTTTACCCCAGTGCAATAAACATCACTGTGCATGTCATTTTAATACTCTTGACAAATGTTTTAACAGTGAGCTGTTGTGTAGGCATTGAAAAGGTTATTAGATACCTTTAAAACACAATTCCTTTGCAGTAGTTCATTCCAGAAATATGTTTCATCTAAAATTAAATTAAACAAAAGAAAATATAAAACAGTCCAGTAAATTAGGGTCATAAAAAATGAATAGAAAACTCTCTTAGAAATGTAACTGGGAAAGTCAAAAACAAGACAGCTATTCAATTAATTAGGTCTAAGTGACAAGTGGAATATTAGGATAATTATGTAATAGTAATATCAGTAAAAAGATTAAATTCTTTTTTTTTAAGACAGAGCTTTAAGCTGTCACCCTGGGTAGAGTGCTGTGACATCACAGTTCACAGCAACCTCCAATTCCAGGGCTCAAGTGAGTCTCTTGCCTCTGCCTCCCAAGTAGCTGGGACTACAGGCGCCCGCAACAACGCCCAGCCATTTTTGGTTGCAGCCGTTGTTTGGCCGCCCGGGCTGGATTCAAACTCGCCAGCTCAGATGTACATGGCTGGCGCCTTAACCCGCTGAGCCACAGGTGCTGAGCCAAAAGATTAAATTCTAAAGCTTGTTATGGAAATCCATGGGTGGAGGCAATTTTTCTAAAATATTTTTAGTAAATTTTGAAACAGAAATATGTATATGCCTACATATGAAGGGTGGTAATTCACAATAACATTCAGGAACCACACACATGAGGCAGTAGCACAGTTAACTATTTTAAGCATGTGAAAATCTAGGCTAACTTAGTTTAGGAAAAAGGAAAAATTCCTTGCTATATGCTCTATGGCACATAACCAGGTTGGATACTTATTCATAAATGAGAGTCCTCTAAACAAAAATCCCTTTATTCTATCTATAAAAGTAACTGATATGCTGGGGAAAAGGGCTTCAGACTTTGCACACCAGCTTTTTAGCCTGCCCGGAGGATAGTCTTGGTCATTTAAAAAAATAAGAGTGAGCCACTTTTACTGCATGATCTTAGATTTTCTATACTTTCAGCTGTGAGTTTTTAAAAACCATTTACAATCTATTTGAATTCTCAGCAAAATACTAGCAAACCAAATCCAGCAGCACATCAAAAATATAGTATACCATGATCAAGTACTTTTCACACCAGGGATGCAATGATAGTACAATATACGCACATCAACAGATTTGATTCATTGCGTAAACATAATGAAGGACAAAAACCATGTTGCCATGTTTTCATCTCAAGAGAAAAAGAAAGAGCATTGGATAAAATTCAGCAGCCTTTCACAATAAAAACATTGAAAAAACCAAATACAACAAATCCACAGCCTGAATAGGGAAAGGCTAAAAGCAACTCACCTAAGAACTCAAACAAGACAAGGATACCCACTTTCACCACTCCTACTTAGCATAGTGCTGGGAGTTCTAGCCAGAGAAATCAAGGAACAGAAAGAAGAAAGGGAATCTAAGTTTCAAAAAGGAAAGTCAAGTTATCTCTCTTTACTGGCAGTATGATCTTGTACCTAGAAATACCCTGAAGATTCCTCCAAAAAGACCATTAGATTTACTAAATGAATTCAATAATGTTTCAGTATAAAAAAATCAGGACGAAAAATCATTTGCATTTTTATACACCAAAAAAGATCAAGCTTAGAAATAATTTAAAAAGCCAATCATACTATAACTACAAAAATACATACTTAGGATATATTTAACTCAGGAGGAAAGAGATCTATCTCTATAAGGAAGAATACAAAACACTGATGACTAATATTGTAGAGGACACAAACAAATGGAAAGACATCCCTTGCTCATAGATCAGAAGTAATTTTATTAAAGTGATCATAATTCCCAAAGAAATGTTACAGATTTACTGCAATTCCTATCAAATTACCGATGTCATTTTTCATAGAATTAGAGAAAATAATCCTAAAATTCATATGGAACCAAAAAACAACTCAATATCCAAAGTAATCCAAAGAACAAAGCTGGAGACTGATTTCAAATTATTCTTTAAGGCAGCAGTAACTAAAACAGCCTATTACTGGTGATTAAAATAGATACATATATCAGTGGAACAGAATAGGGAATCCAGAAATAAAGCTGTATATTTTCAGCCAACTGAAATTTGACAAAGTCAACAAAGGGTGTGCTGGGAAAGGACATACTTTTCAATAAATGGTGCAGGGAAAATTGGATTCCATATACAGAATAATGACACTGGACTCCCACGTCTGTCCATATTTAAAAATCAACTCATGATGGATGAAAGACTTGAATATAAGACGTAAAATGATTAAAACACTATGAGAATACCTAGGGAAAAGTCTTCTGGATCTCAGTCCAGGCAAGCAATTTATTTCTAAGACTTCAAAATCACCTTCAATGAAAATAAAAATAGATAAATGGGACTTCATTAAACTTAGAAGCTTCTTTATAACAAAATAAATAACACAGTGAGCAATCTGGAATAGGAGAAAATATTGACAAACTATGCATTCAACAGGGGACTGATATCTGAAATTGATAGGAAATAGGAAATTCAACAACAAAACTACCTCAAATAGTCCCATTAAAAAATGGGCAAAACAATTATAGTACAAGAATACAGGGAAAAGGGAAAGGGAGGGGAAAGGAGAGGGGAGGATGGGTGGAGGGAGGACAGTTAGTGGGATCACACCTACGGTGCATCTTAGCAGGGTACTGGTGAAACTTATTAAATGTAGAATATCAATGTCTTCATATAGTGATTAAGAAAATGCCATGAAGGCTATCTCTAACAATACGATCAAAATATTTCCGATTGTATATGAAGTAAGCACATTGTGCCCCATGATTGCACTAATGTACACAATTATGATTTAATATTTAAAAAAAAAAAAAGAAAGACCCAGCCCACTCTAGCTTGCTTTAGAGTTGGAGTACAAAAAACACAAGCTAAGAAATTAGAACAGCCTGAAGTCTCCAGAAAGAACTTGAGGCCTACTGACACCTAGGTTTTAAGCCACTGAGACCCATGTCAACTTCTAACCTACAGAACTATAAGATAATAAATTTGTGGGTTTTAACCCATTAAGTTTGTCGTACTTTTTTATAGTAGCAACATAAAGCTAGTATAGTTCATTCTTAATGTTACTAGAATCTTCGTACTTTCTTTACTTAACGCAGAAAAGTTTCTTTGACCTCTGTTGAAAACTCAAGACTTGTGCAACTTCCTAAGGAACAAGACCAGTAGCTTTTAAGTCAGCACACACACCCCATCCCAATGGCGTGATGTCATCATCTTAGTAACACAAGAAAGAAACAATGACAAAGGAAACATGGGCTGTGCCTCCAGGCTTTCTAAGAATAAATGTAATGCGTCCCTACAGTGGCAAATATATATATATATATATTTTATGAAGGCATTTAAAATTATGCTGTAATTTACTATTATATGGATAAATATGAAACTAGTTGGATATTCCAAACTATAAGACCAATAGCACTGAATCAAGAATCAAAATTAATGAGTGAAATGGAGCAAACCTAGTAGCCTAAAAAAAAAAAGGTAAAAGGATTAAGTATCTTTCACACACTACCTGCATCCTGTTTGCTAAGGGTCTGATTTTTTGTCAGCAGAAAAGCTTCTTGCTTTGCTCCATACATGTCACCACAGGCATTCATTGGATGAGTTCAACTCCCTACAAATTAATGGAGAGAGAAGAGCAGGTTTACAATGATGCAATGATGGGGGAAATTGACATCTGAATCATCCTATCCATGAACATAGTATTTCTTTCCAGTGACCGTCAATAAAATTTTATACTTTTCTAGATAAAGTTCTTGACCATCTATTGTAAGATGTAATACTAGGAAGTTTGATTTTTTGGTTTGGGGCATTGTAAATGATGTCTTATAAATCATTTTTCTAATCATTTCCAGGGTATAGAAATACAACTTAATTTTATACATTATTTTAAAACAGCAAGCTAGCTAAGCTCTGATATTAATTCAAAAAAAATATGTCTACAGAATATCTGTGAACAATTATGTTACCTGCTAGTAGTGACAGCTTGTTTTCTTCCTTTCAAATTGCTTGGCTTTATTTTTTTCCTTCCTTTAATTTTTAATCTTCCTGCACTAGCTCTCACCTCTAAAATAGTATGGAACAGTTGTGGGTGGTAGGGGGCAACTGTGTTTTTTCCAAAATCAGATTTACAGGCGGCACCTGTGGCTCAGTGAGTGGGGTGCCGGCTCCATGTACCAAGGTGGTGGGTTCAAACCCAGCCCCAGCCAAACTGCAACAACAACAAGTAAATAAATAAAACTCTTTTAAAAAATCAGATTTATAATGTAGTGGGGTTTTCTGCTTTTTCTTGTAATTTGATCAATTTGGGGTTTATTAATATTGTTTATAATTAGCTTTACAAAAGTTTAGCATAATTATATCTTCTTAATAAATTATTTTTATTACATAGCACCCTCCTTTATCTTTGCCAATGTTTCCCCCCTTAGAGAGTGTTTAGTCTAAATTTATTGTAATACTACTCTGGTTTCTCTTCAGATCGCATAAATCTTTTGCCTTTTACTGAATTTATTATAATATAGCTACACCAGCCTTTCTTGTTAGAATTGCTAGGACAGCAAAACCTAAGCCCCATGTGGTAAGTGATGTCTAAACATTTTGGTCATGTATAACATGGAATTACGTCATTATATGGCTAAAGAAAATATTTTTAGTCTGTTCTGTCATAAAACCATCCCAAAAGTAAATATGTAAAAACTTACATTTTATGCAACTGAAAAAATTTGTACCATACTGTAAGAGTCTCAAATAATATAAAGACTGCCACTTTCTAATTGTACTCATTTCTCTACAGAAGATAGGAAATCTAGATTGTACCTATTTAAAAATGGAGGAAAAACAAAAGCCAAAGGCACTATTTCTAAATTCACTTTTACTTGGTTGCATTTTTGTGAGGTATTTTCTTAGGGGGTTACTATATTTATTTTCCACACTTAAACTTTTAACATTTCTGTACCTTATATTTTTGAGTGTGTCTCTTATAATCAACATAAAGCTAGCTGTTTTAAAAAAATATATTCTGATTATCTTTTTCTTTTAACTGAGAAGTTTAGTCCTTTTCTATTTATTGTGATGATCCAAATATTTGGATTTATTTCTAACATCCTTATTATGTGTTTTACACTGCCCTGCTTCTTTTGTTTTTTCCTACACTTTCTTTAGAATTGACTAAATTATTTCCCTTTTTCTGATTCTAATTTCTCACCTCTCTTAGAAGTTATTTATATAATTTTACCTTCATAATAAAACACGTACAGTAACTTGAAATTTAAAGTGGATCAATATAGTTAGTCCTTTTATAAACAAAACAAAGATCTTTAATACTGACCACCATGCTTTTGAAATTCAGTGCTGCTGTTGCCTACTATTTTAGCTCTCTAAATTGTTGGGGAATTGTGTTCGTAGCCTCCTCCACGCTGTGGTTGCTGTCTAACGCCAGCGCTGCCTCTAGCTCAATGAGCTCCAGGCAAAGGAGAAGGCGGGTAAGTAAAGTGTCTTTTTCCCATGGCTCTTACAAAGCAGACTGCCTACAAATCACCGTGGTAAAGTGCCCAGGAAGCGACTGGCACAAAAGCCACTGGCAAGAGTGCGCCCTCTACTGGAGGGGTGAAGAAACCTCATCGCTATGGGGCTGTATTGAGGCACTCGGTGAAATTAGACTTTATCAGAAGTCCACTGAACTTCTGATTGACAAACTTCCTTTCCAGCATCTGGTATGAAAAGTTGCTCAGGACTTCAAGACAGATCTGCACTTCCAGAGCGCAGCTATTGGTGCTTTGCAAAAAGTAAGTGAGGCCTTTCTGGTTGGACTTTTTGAAGACACCACCCCGTGTGCTGTTCACGCCAAGTATGTTAACAATTATGCCAAAAGACATCCTGCTAGCACGCTGCATTCTTGAAAAATGTGCTTAAGATTCCACTGTGATGGGAAAACTTTGAGCTATCAAAAAAAAAAATCTCTTCTTCCTTTTATTAATAGTTCGGAAAGTTAGATTACTGTCACCCACCCCCGCCCTGGTGGGATCAAAAGATACTTAAGTATATGATTGCAACTGGAAAAATAGGGGTCAAAAATGAGATATTGGCAATTTTTCCATTTTTATTTGCATGTGAAATTTTGATAAAAATGCAGGGATGTGCAGCATGAATGTTAGTCAGAATGTTTCAGTGAACAATCCTCAACAGTTCAACTTTATAACAATTATAAATAAATCTGTTAAATTTTTCTGGGCAATGCCAGCATTTGGATTTTTTTAAAACAGGTAAATTTCTTATTGACACAACTATATGGTGTTTGTAGCATTTTTATCTCACAGTAGATTCCACCCATTCCCTATACTTTTCTGAGTTGTCCTACATGCAAATACATATTTTAATGTTGTCTGTCTTCTGTACTGATTCTGTAAGTTTGCTGTTAAAATACATTAAACTATAAAAACAAAAATAATAAATTGTGGTTTTCCCAAAGTTAGATGCTGTGACTATCACTATTTTTATTTTACTCAGTCAATTATCATTTTGATTTGTGTGCATACTTATCAATGTCTTTCATAACCCCTTTTGGGGGATTTGTTTTCGATCTCAAATTCATCTGGAGTCACATCTTTTCTTCTTGAAAATCCTTTAGGATCATCTTTAGTGAAGGTCTTCTGGTAGTAAATTCTCTTCTGAAATTTGTTTGAAATGTCTTTATTTTATCCTGACTCTGGAAGATAGTTTTTCTGGGTGCACAGTTCTAGGTTGACAATTATTTTCTTTTAATCCACTTAAGGTATTATTCTGCTATCTTATGACTTGCATTTTTTTGTTGTTGTTGAGACGTAATTTATTTTAGTGATCAGTCTGTGGCCAGTGTCTAATCTCTGTAGTATATTGTTTTTTTGTTTTCTGTGTGTGTGTTGTTCTTTTCTGGTTTTCTTGCTTTTTCCTTTTGGATCTTAAAATTTTTTGTGTGTTTATAAATGTGACCTTTTACTTTCACCTAGATGTGAACTTATTTTTACTTATTCTCTGTGAAGGGAATTGTGTCTTTGATTAGCTTCTCAGCTTGGCTGTTGTTGGCATATACAAAAGCTACTGATTTGTGGACATTGATTTTATACCCTCTAGAATAATTTCTATCATTTAAAAACTTCTGTTTCTTAATTAAAAGAACTCATTTGTAAAACTATCTGGGCTCAAAGCCTTTTTGGAGTTATTTATTTTCATATTTTTATTTATTATCTTTGTCATTTTGTTATTCTAATCAGGCCTTCCATCTCTCCTTGAGTTAGTTCTAATCAATTTTATCCATTAGTATAATGATTTCATTGAGGCTTTTAACTATACAATATCATAGAATATGTACACTTCTCTATTGTAGAGAATGCTCTATAGTAGTTTCTTGTATTTGAAATCTCTATATGTACTACACCAAGAAGAAACTTTGATTCATCCATTCCATTTCCTAGAATTCTCTATAGTAGTTTCTTGTATTTGAAATCTCTACAAGTCCTATACCAAGAAGAAACTTTGGTTCATCTATTCCATTTCCTTGAATTTGTATATAGTGTATCTTCTGCTCTACTCCCCAGAAAACAACACTCCTTCACTAAAGAGATAATCGGTGGAATTAAAGAAAGCCTTATATCTATTGGACCAAATTTACCAGGACTTATACAGGGTGGCCATAAAGTTGTGTGCCATTTAAAACAATGTGCAATGTTAAATTGCACACAAACTTTATGTCCACCCTTTACTACTGGAAAAGTAATAAGAGTCTCACTCTCTTGCTTCCTTTTTGGCCTCCCTGAACCAGATACAGCAGGTCTTCAGCTCCTGGTTTCTACATGGCAAGAAGACCTTGTAGAAATCAGCAAACAGGCTTACCAGTCACTGTTCTATCTACCCCAGAGTCTCCCATGCGACTTGGGAGTTACTTCTGCTAATTCGCATTGGAGAGAGTAGGACACTCATTCTTGTTTAAAACTTGGGTCTCACTCCCCAATTTATCTTTCCCAGGGAGCTCTTTACTCAGGGATGAGCTGGGCCAGTAAGATCTCCAACTTTCTGAATCCAAACTGAAAATACTGAGACAACCTGAGTTCACATCAGAGGAGGAGCTAAAATCATGAGCTGGAGAAGGACATGTTGAGGATGTGTTTTAAATGGATGACGTGAATAGGTAAAAGCTCCTCCCCCTTTATGCCAAGCCTAGGGAAGGAGCAGGGACGCAGTTGGTCAGGTGTCTGTCCTTAGGTCCACCATCTCCATTTGCCCTCCTCAATAACAGCTCAGACTTAACATTTTGAAACAGAACTCTTAATTCTCATTTCCCATCTTGGTTCTCTTCCCCACCCCAGCAATGGGCACCAATGTCTGCCATGTTATTCAGCCCTATGTGTTTTCTTGGTTTCTACCTTTTCCTCATTACCCTACTCATGCACACCGTCCTTCAAGTCTTATCAGTTCTTTCCCTAAAATAAACCCTACATCTATCCATTCTCTATTTCCACTAATATCAGCTATCGCATTACTTATCTAGAGTACTACAACAGTCTTCGAACAGCTTCCAAACCAGTCATTGCATTTCTCATTCCATACTCTACACAGTAGCAGTAATGCTCTGAAAAGACATAAAGAACCTTGCAGATCCCTTATTTGGAATCCTTCAGTAACTCCCTATTTCTTTTAGGATAAAAGCCAGTGTTTTCCCAAGTCTGGCACAGCTTTCCATAATCTGATTCTGGCTAATCTCTCCAACCTCATCTTGCAGTACTGTCCCTACACTCACAGTGTTCCAGACATAGCAGCCCTGTTGCTATAACTAAGATCCTTGATGCTCTTTTCTGCTGCAGGGAGTATGTTCACATCTTCACTTGCTTGGTCTTCCCCTTGCAACCTCTATTAGTTTAGGTCCAAGCTGAAAAGTGATCTCTTCAGAGAGGACATAGCAACCCTAACCAAAAGGAACCTCTTCCAGTTTGTAATTCTTTATTTCCTTATGTTTGCAGATTTTTGTCTATCCCTATAAATTATTAGGGAAAAAGAAAAAGCAAAAGCCAAAAAGGCAAAGGGAAAAAAAAAAGTCAAAAGACAAGAAAAAGAAGAAAAAGGCAAGAACATGAGAAGAAATAGGCCCAAAATCATTACCATTCCTAGAGGGGGAAAAAAATAAGTTCATAAAACGTTTAAATAAACGCAATTATTATATGCCCCTATATTGAACATCCACTTATATCTGACTTTTAGGTAATGATTTCTAACTTCTCTGCTTTCCGGCTAAGTCTAACTTTCCTTGAATTCCAGTGACCACAATATTAACTAGTTTAAGCACTTATCAAAATGAAGGCTCAAAATGAGTTAGAAGCATTTGAAAAAGTCATTGTAAGTCTAATGCATCTTTTCTCATTGTCAGTTTGCACAGCAAGGATCTAAGACAAGTTTTAAAATAAAACAAGCCTCTCTGAGGACCATGGGTACATGAGGCATCATTTCCCCACAATAGCCTGGCTCCTCCTCCTTTCTTTGTCTTCTTGGCAAATCACAGGTGTTTGTAGGCATAAAACCCATCAGAAGAGAGTGCATTGTGGAGAGTCCTTTCTTTGCCACTTGTTCCAAACCTGTTCAGAGAGTGGTCCATGCATTACACCAAATCTCCATAAAAATCAAGAAACAAGAAGTTTTCTGTATGCCTGCCCAACAGCCACACTATGACATTAGTTTCGACAGCTCTGTGACCCGTTATTGTCCCAACTTTATTCACTAGTCTCTTTCTCTCTGTCTCTCTCCACTCCTTTTTTTAAGCCTTTATTGGCATTTTTTATCTACTGTAAAATAAAAAAGAGGAGGATTTTTTTTTTTTAAGCACTCTATGGGGCGACTAGAAAAAGCTATCTCCAGTTACTGTAGTAATGGTTTGGAAAAACACCTGCAAATCAAAGAAAGACACCACGGCACTGTCTTCGGATTTTCCTTTTCACTTCCTAAAGTTCCTTCTTGGCCATTATGGAGTAAGCCCGGCAATGAATTTATGTGACAGCTATGAAGTTAGTATTAAAATTGTGAATAGTGCCTAGCAGTTTTCATGCCCTTGGTATAAGACTGCCTCAATTTGCCACACAGCGGTGAATAGGGGAAGGGAGCGGGGGTGTCAGATGAATGGGAGGAGGGGATGTGAATGGGAGGCTTTCCTGGGAGGGGGCCGCAGGGGGGGCAACCCCAAGAGAAGAGTGATTTATTTTTGAAATTCCAGAAAGGAACACCAAAAAAAGCTGCCTAAAAGATCCTGAAGCGCAGGGTTCTGAGGTGTAAGATAAATAATACATCTGTAGACATTTAGCAGGGTCAACACCAGCTCTAGAAGTAGGGACGCGGTGGGGGCGGAGTGGTGGTAAATCCATTCCTCAGATCTTTCAAGATTGAATATTAAATGCCGGCAGGGAGCAGATGTGGGCTGGGCTGCCGAGTGCGGGTAAGGGGTACCGAAGGAGGGGTTAAGCGTTTATCTCAATGGAAATTAACTACTTGGGGGGAATTAGGAGAGCTGGAGCCGGATGGGGGCCCGGGGTGGGGGTGAGCAGGGGACCCGAGAGAGTGTCTCTCTGCGTACTTAAAGAGAGGAACTCTTCTGGTCTGGGGATTTGGGGAGGGCGTTCAGAAAAATGAGGTGAACCGGGATGCAGAGAGCAGTGGGGCGAGGGAGGGCCGCGGGGGGGGAAGAGGGGGGAGGGGGGAGGGGGTGCCCTCCCCGCCCGCGGCCCTCCCCCGCCCCCTATCCGGAATTAGCATGCGGGCGGCCAGGCCTGGCGGGCGGGAGGGCGGCGGTGGCATCGCTGCGCAGGGCGCATTGTGGGCCGCGGTCGCCTCCGCAGGGGACCATCTGCTCGCTGTCAATGCATCACCTGCTCGTCTGGGCCGTCGCCCGGGCAACGGGGGACGGTGGGGGGGTGATTAGGGAGCGCGTGCATTTTGTCCCCGCCGCCGAGGCGGGATGGGGGCGGGGCTCCCCTCGGTCCCCTACACCCTGTCCCGCTTCTGGTCCGTCCGGCTCTAGGGGCCGGCGACCATCGAAACGGGCTCCCCGGCCAGGCTCGCCGCCGCCCCTCTGCCTTCGCAGACTCCTGGGCGGCCTCAGCTGGCGGCGGTGGCTGGAGTCCCGAGGAAGAGCAGAGAACGAACGGCCCCGGCCCCGCGTCTACCTGAGCCTGCATGGGCCCTGTTCCAGGCGCGCCGCCCGTCGCGTCCTCCGCGGGAGCTGGCCCCGCCTGCCGGGCTGCTGGGGAAGCGGCGCGGTGTGGTTTCGAGCGCCCGCAGTCGCCCTGGCAACCACAATGGGGTCAGCGCAGCGGTGAGACCCCCCCACCCCGCGCCCCGCTCCGGCCCCCGAAGTCAGGGAACTTCCACACCTCTCCTCTGACACCGCGGTCTGCCCCCCAACGTCAGGCTCTGGAGAAGCCTTCCACGTCAGAATAGGAGTGGATCTGCTGGGGAGGGTTCGATGTTCATCTGGGCTCATTTTCCACGGAAGGGTACTCTAGAAGTAAAAATCGCCAGAAATCCAGAACCCCCTTCCACAAACGCTCCGTTCTGATTTTTAACACAGGAGAAGCGCCAGCCAACAGCAGGGGGCAGAGCGATGGGACAGTGCCCACTCTGGACACTTGAGCCAAAGTCAGGCTCTCTGGTTTAGTTACCCTCCCTCTTCTCCACATCACTCCTCTCCTCCAACTGGCCGGAGACACCAGCTGCACCCACAAGGTTGCCCGCTTCCGCCTGGGGAGTCCACTCAGCTAAACAGAGGGCCGCTTAACCTCCACATGAGCTTCCCATGGACTGCAAAAGAACAAAGGAGTTACGTTTTTATCCCAACTCTTTTCATTTTTTCTGAAAGGGCTTATTACTGGACACTCCTCTGCGGGACAACAGGACCACCAGAAAGTAGACATTGACTGTTAACACTTGAGTTTCAGGCTGCTCTCCTACCCCCACCCCTCCTCCATACCCCCGTTTATAATATTTGGGGTAAATATTCAGCCAGGTAAAATCCCAGCTTGTTTTGAAAGACTCTTGGCAAAGAAGGCCTCAGGTTTCTTGTCATATCTCATTCCAGAGCCTGGTAACTTAACAGACCAACAGTCTTTCTGGGACTAACAGCAGCTCAAACCTGTTTGTTTTCCACAGTTCTTAAAAAAAGAGAGAAGAGAAAGGAAAGGAAAGGGGAAAGGAAAAGAAAAAGGGCTCCGTACCTGCGGCTCAGCAGCTGGGACGCTGGAGCTGGAGGGTTCGAACCCAGCTGGGGCCTGCCGAACAACAATGACAACTACAGCAAAACAATAGCCTGGCATTGTGGGGGGGCTCCTGTAGTCCCAGCTACTTGGGAGGCTGAGGCAAGAGGATCACTTAAGCACAAGAGTTTGGGCTTGCTGTGAACTGTGATGCCATTGCACTCTACAGAGGGTGTCTCAAAAAAGAAATTGACCTCTTTATTTAAAGTTATACTAAATAAATGCAAATTTGTGATATTGAATCTATGTCCATCTTTTCAACGAAAATCTCAAAATCATCAAGTAAAATTTCTCTCACCATTTAATAACTTCATGAACACCATGAATCAGGCTAATTTTATGATTAAAATGAAAATTTTTTTTTTTTTGCAGTTTTTGGCTGGGGCCGGGTTTTGAACCCACTACCTCTGGTATATGGGGCCAGCGCCCCACTCCTTGAGTCACAGGTGCCACCCAAAATGCAATTTTTTAATTTGCTGTTACTACACTGCAAATGATAGTCCCACTAATTTCACTTTCTTATGACTATGCAAGAGAAAAAAAGTCAACTATCAAAATATCCATTAATTTTGACAGAATAGATAAAAGGGGGAAAGTCTGTGTAAATGTACTCAAAAGATAAAGTTCTACCTACCCTTCTACTTTTTTTTTTTTTTTTTTTTTTTTTTTTGGTTGCAGCCATCGTTGTTTGGTGGGCCCGGGCTAGATTCCAACCTGCCAGCTCAGGTATACACGGCTGGCGCCTTAGCCCGTTGAGCCACAGGCACCAAGCCTTACCCTTCTACTTTTATTGTGACTTTTCATAAAGTTGAGATTTCAGAGAAGCAGGGATGTTCTTTGATCCACAAGTTACTCCCAAATACGAAGAATCTTGGCATTATTCTCAGAGAAGGAAGAGTCCATCTATCCTGCACACAGGCAAGGTGATTGGAACCCAAAGTTAAGTGACAAGCCCAAGACAGTACTACCAGTTGTTGAGGTGCCCAGGGCTTTCTCAGCCCCACCAGCCTCCCAGAAGTGCAGCTTTGCCCATCAAGAATCCCTCAAACGCCCTTCGTTCACTCTATTACCACACCTACACCTACTGGCTTCACTAGAGAGATGAGAACTCATCAGTTCAATAAATAATCCCGAGCACTTACCAATGTCAGAGAAAAGAAAGATTCCAAGAAAAAGCTCTTATTTACTCACTAAATATTATTCATGGAATGTAATCAGCTACTAGGAGAGAGAACAATATATTCATAGCACAGAGATTGCCCTTAAAAAGAGAAAAACACCCATGAGAATCAGAGCAGTATAATTATCAGTATGACAAAGTATCATGAAATACAGACAAGGTATCAGGTCATTTTGCCTGAGCAGTGTCACAGAGAAGATGTCATGAATTTGGCCATGAAGTACAGTCCTGTCATCTAACCAGGCTCAATAAATAGTTGGATGACTGCATGAATAAATTAACAAATGAATAATGCATTTTCCAAATAGACGAAAAGAAGAAGATATTCCAGGCAAAGATATCACAGCATAGGATAATGTGGCATATATATAATGGAATATTATTTAGCCATGAGAAAGAAGGAAATCTGCCGTTTGCATCCATATGGGGGAAGCTGGAGGATATTATGCTTCGTGGCAGAAGCCAGACCTCAAAAGACAAATCCCACATGATCTCACTTATATGTAAAAATTTTTAAAGCCAAACTTATAGAAGCAGAAAGTAGCTATTAGTCAAAGGATATAAACCTTCAGTTTTAGGTTGAGCGAGTTCTGGTGATCTAACATATATCAAGGTGAACATAGTTAATAGCTCTGTTTGATATACTTGAAATACGCTAAGCCTGTAGAATTTCATTTTTTTCACCATCATACATACACAAAAAGGTAATTATAAGAGGTGATGATGTGCTAATTAGCTTGATTGCAGTAATTCTATCACTACATAGATACTTATCAAATGAGCATGGTATGCCTTAAATTTATACAATTTTCTTTTTGGTCAATTATGTCTCAATAAAGTGGGGGTACATTTTTTTAAGGGAAGGTATCAGGGTATGAACACAGATTGAGGGGCATGTGTGTTCAAGGAATGATGAGTGAGTAATTCATTGTGAGCCAGACAATATGTAGTACAATGGAGAAGAAGAAGATGGCCTGCTGGTTTGGAGACATGTTGAGAAGGAATCTGACTGCCATGCCAACAAGGTGGATATTTTTCTTAAGAATCAATAATTTTTAAATATCAGGACATTCATTTTAAACAGAATCTTGCAAGAAACCCAAATAGTATACAATCGAGCAACATAGAGCTGCCCTATCTGAAGCAAGGGTACGTCCTGACACCTTGCCCTCTGCCCACCATAACACCATCCATGCACTACTGAGTATTCTAGTGTGCCCTTTGGAACACTGATTGAACACCAGTGCCATGGACAATGGGGTCATTGTAAATTGCTAAAAATTATAAATATGAACAAGATGTGAATCCACGTCCCTTTACTGCAAGAATGTTCTGTAATTAAAAGGGTGGATATTATGTTGTGCACAGTTGCACAATTGCCGTCAATAATGTTGGATGCCAGCAGCTCTGGAATGCTGGAAAGAACACAGATTATTAAGGATGTCACTTAGCAAAACGTTTATGATGTAAGTATCAACCATTTATGTCAAATTTAAATGACTCTTCAAAATAAAGGAGAAAAAATAACAGTATTTCAAAATTGTGTTCCTGTTTTTAAAAGAAAAAAAAGTCAAAGAAACAAACATTGGTTGGATATCTATTATTTTTATCCAGGCATTTGCTGGGCTTTTTCCATGCATTAGCTCATTGAATTCTTAGCTCAACCCTACAGAAAAAAGTGTCATTAAAACTATATTTCAAAGATGCAGCTGCTCCAAAGTTGGTTTTGCAGTCCAGGGGGTAGCTATGGTTGAGCAAGTCTGAAGTGAAGGAGAGGTGACTTGTTCCTGAAAATGTTAAAGTCCCAAATCATGAAGGTGAGGTGCTTCTGAGCTGAGCTGAGTCTCCCAGGAATCTGGTGGGCCTCGGGGTGGATGGAAGACCTGGAAGGGAGACACCAAAACTCTCGCTTGAGTAAATCAGCCACAACTCACTCAGTGGTCAGGCAAAGACAGTGTGAGCAACATACTATGAGTGTCAGAAAAGGAGGATTGTTGAAGATCAGAGGAGTAATGATTGGAAGAGGCAACAAGGAACAAAAGTATGTTGTCCCCTTTTCTTTTTTCTGTCCCTAGACCTGGTGGGGATGAGAAGATGAACAGTCTCAACTCCAGGTCAGTGCTAAAGAAGTCAATTTCTTCAGAAGAAAACAAAGTTTTGACTAGTTCCAGGAAGTAGAGGGATCTTTTAATGAGGACACCCAGAAGGCAGAGGAGTTCCAATTATGTCACCGTCTTGTCTTCTCTCTCACCTATAGTCCAAAATTCAAACTCTTAGAGGTTATTCAAGGTTTCCATTGTCTGATCATGCTCTGTGGTATTCCAGTAAATGTTTGATGACTGTCTCGTGGAGGCAGATAAGCCTCTGGTTTGTAGCATTTACCGAATACTACATAGTGTGAATGTACTGTACACCATGGTTGTGAATGTAGCATACATCATGTGAATGTGAATACACCATGGTTGATTGCAGGCTATCAATGTGGTGTCAGTCATCAGGGAGTTGGGAAAAGGTGTGCATGGTCAGCTCTAACAAGCCAGTGCCCTTGTCCACATCATATTTTCCTGTCACTTCTTCCCATCCACGTTCTTGTTCAGATAGACCTATACTTTGCACAACTCTGGTGTTCCTATTTTCATCACAGTCATCATTGAGATGTATATTTAGTATGGCACTTTTCCTTTTGCTGGCTGGGAAGTGTAGAGAGGAGACCTTTTTCTAATTTGCACAAAGGCACCATTTGGGTTGGTTGTCATCCTGCTTGAAGACCACATACTGAAAGTCACAAGCCAAATCCAGCCCGCAGGTATTTTTTCTTTAGCTCACACTGGGTTTAAAAAAAAAAAATCTCTTTTAAAATGAACTTCCTAGCATTTACAAATCAGGAGACCAAAACCCACATTTCTAGATTCTGTTGCAAAAATCAAAGTAGGCTATGTTACATTGAATGTAATAACATTGAGAATTACCTGTTTCCAGTTCAAGGTAGTTATTTAAAAGATGTCAGGCTCTTTCAGTACACTAATGTTTTATACTCACTTTTTTTAGTCTTGATGTCCTAGAAGCCATGTCATCTAAACTTCTCTCGATTTCTAGAATAATCTTTCACCTCAGGCCCTTCCACTTTCCAAACTTCTTCCTGAAACATTCCACCCTCAACCCTTTCACTTGGCCAGTTCCTACTCACTCTTCATTCCAGTTTAACCAATCTCCACCATGACCTTTCAACAAGACTTCTAGATCCCTCCAACCTGCCCATCCCATGCTATGCTCCAGGGACTTGTCAGAGTGATCTTTTTAAAATATAAAATATAAGCACAGCATAATTGTGATGAAACACAAATGCCTTAAACTGGCCCTTAAGGAACAATGTGGTTTGTAAACTCTCTGCATTCCTCAGTTGTGCTGTTTCCCTTTCTCCTTTACAAACACCCCCCCTCCTCCCCCTCCTCCCCCCCTCCCCGTGCCTGCCCTTGTTCCTGCTGCCCCCTCTGCTGGAAGGCTGTTTCCCAGATCTTCATAAAACCCACATCTGGCTATCATTCCAGTCTCCAAGCAAATCGACTGCACATCCTCAGAGGGAATCCTTCTCCACCTGTCCACAGAACATAGTAGCCCATCTCTGTACTGACCTCATTTCAGTCATCTGCTTTGTGCATCTCTTTCTTAAATATCCCAAATGCTGCCCCAGACCTTCAAACCAGACTTTCTCATGGCCAAACCTGTCAATCTTTGTTTTAACTATCCCTGGTAATTGTGATATTCAAGCAATTTGGGAACCCCCAGTCTATGGTATAATGTGAGAGAAGAGAACGGTATGAATGTTGAGGTTTGCTGTGGTTTTGTTTATGTAACAAAAATATTACATATATATATATATATAATTACAATATTATGTATATAATATTATAATGCTATAGGATAAGCCTGGCATAATTTTATAGCAGTAAATTATTATGCTATCATTTTCTGCTATGTTTATTAAAACCCCAAATTCCTTCAATTCCTTTGTGGGAAAGTTATAATCATACTGGTGACAGGAATGAATGGTGGAAAATTAATAGGATGAAAAATATACAGACACACGTTTAAAAAAAATGGGAAATCTGTGAGTGCTCAAGAATCTGTGGGAAAATTCACCAAGAATTATAAAATAAAAGTACTTAGTGGTTGTGAAAGATTAAAAACTAAAGTGAAGAGAAGGGAAGGTGCTGATAAGAGAAGAAAAATATAATACTTTCTGCATAGAATGTTTCAGGAAGAAGATTAGAAAGTGGAAGGGGCTGAGGTGGAATATTACTCTAGAAACTGGGAGAAGTCTAGATTATCTTCCTGCCAGAGTGGGTGTGAGAATTATGGAGAGATTATTTCCCAGGAGCTTTACAAGATTTTGAGTTTGTTTTAGCAAAATCTAAGTTATTGGAGATGTCATATTTATGATATGCTTCCAAATTTAACATTTACATAGGGAAAAAACCGTCCCAAGCCAAATTTCAAAGCCCATCACAAATAGCCAGAAATGCAACTCAGAGGGACCATTCCTATGGCTCATATCACAAGGGTACATGCCAATTCTATTAAGTATAGAGTATAAATGTCTTAACACAATAATTAAGTAAATGAGGTGAAGGTTATATTAGCTAGTTTGATGTAAGCATTCCAAATTGTATTTAAAATCAGCATGTTGTACCCCATAAATGCATTAATCTATACATGATCTACGTGTTTATGACTCAATTAAAAAAATAGATGACTGACAGCATTGCTGTTGTCCACACTATGGCTAAGAAGAAATGTCACCACTCTCTATAATATCCTCATCTCCCCATCCACATGGACTCTTACTAGAACCACTTGTTTATTTAGTTATTGCTGGAAATTGCAATTACTTATAAATATGTATATCCTTTTGCACTACAAGTTTCTTTAGTTTGGAACAACATAACACAGAATGGCCTGAACAGTGGAAGTAAAGATACCTGGTTTCAAGTCTTAGTTCAGCCATTTGCCCACTGCATGGCCTTGTGCAAATTATTTGAATGTCAATTTCTTCCTTTGTAAAAAGGCTGTGATCATTTAAGGAATAAGAATGGCTGGTATTAGGCGGTGCCTGTGGCTCAAAGGAGTAGGACGCCAGCCCCACCATATGCTGGAGGTGGCGGGTTCAAACCCAACCCTGGCCAAAAACAAACTGCAAAAAAAAAAAAAAAAAAGAATGGCTGGTATTTGTAAATGATTATATGGCCAATAGTTCAAGTTATTAAGTGTTCTAAGTGTTTTACATGTAATATTTCAACTAGTCCTCACAAGAACTCTTTGGGATAGCTACTATCATTTTCCCTGTTTTACACGGACATAAAGATGTTAAGCAATTTAGCTCAAGGTCACGCAGCTAATAGGTGATTGAGGTGGTGATTCAAATCCTGTCCATTCAATGCCACAATGAAGTAGCTCTCCTAATTAGCTCAGGTGCTACGGGTCTTGCAAAGAGTGACCCTTTCACTCCAGGGTTTCCTCATGCCCCCTCCCATCGGTGCCATTTAGCTGGTATTAACCCTAAACTACCTTATATTCTAATCATGCAATATTTATTACATGTATTGGGGGGAAATACAAGAATAAGTACTTCCTTCTAGAGTACATCACCACCCATTGAGAGCCTTGCAAAAAAATCATTTCTTGGAAACTCTCCAAATTTTCTATTTTCAAAGGGAAAAAAATAAAACTTAATGATATAGGGACAGCCTTGTAAATGCGATTTAAACAACAAACAAAAAAAGCCTCCTTATGTAAAACACAGATGATACTGACAAAAAAATAAAAAGGTGGGGGTGGGGGAAGAAAACAAAATGGTAAATCAGAACAAGCTCAAACCAATTTAGCATTAATCCAAGCAAAGAAGATACTGTATATACTAACCCTAAACCATCTCTGTTATTATCCTGAACTCTGATTTGGAGCAGTGCAACCCAGCTAGCTTTCTTTCAGAGGTTATTCCCACCTGTGGGTTATAGTAAACCCTAACAGAGAGAGGCTCTCTTTTCTTCCTGTACACGTAATAACAAATTTTCACTTCCTGTCTCACATTGAACCTTTAGACTTTCTGAACCGTGGGAGGTCAGCCATGGAGATATAATTTTCTTTAAATCCCCTGAAGCAGTCATTTCATCTGGATGCAGTGATAAGATTATAGAATCACACTGTCACACAATCCTTTCCTTTGTAATAGGAGCTTGAGAGAGGACAGATCACAAACATTTGAGAACAGGAAACTGCAATGGGAAATCAGTGCTCTTACAGTTTGCCCCTTCCTTTAAGGGCAGAAATTTAGTTTTTCAACCACCCTTAATGTCAGGTGCACACACAGCAATCCTCTCTCATATCCTGTCCATGCACATCAAGTCCACCCCCTCATCTACTGAGAGACTGCACTTGGGCGAGTGTTCCCAAGTTTGTCAGTGGCAAGTTGGGAGAGGCTCCACTTCCAAACTTTTACCATGAGGCCAGTGGACAGGCTCAACCATTCTCACTCTTGAGAGGTGAAGCTCCAACTTTTTAAAACCTTCAGAAATGAAAAGGAGGACATGGGAACACGTTAAAGAAAAAAGAATTTCATTTACACAAGATGCCAGTCTCTCCAAACTCACCTAGTCCTATACATTAAATACATATAGATTTTTGTATATAACGCCTCAATAAAGTGATTTTTTTAAATGGTAGTCTTGCTATGACAATAAATTAGTTCCCAGTGGTCTTTGGAAAGTCCTCGTAAAAGAAACCCAAATAAATTTTATATATTTAATATAAGTGCATACATTTTGTGTATCTTATAACTAGTATACATTTATATCATTTATAATATATCATAAAATATATGTACTATGTAATAACACATGTCTATTTATAACTTGTGTGTACAGCCATGTGAAATTGACATATAACAAAGATTGTCACACTGGAAAAATTGTCTTCAACCTTTGACAGGGTTGTAAGGTATTCTGTGTGGCCTATTCCATTGCTCAACTCCTCTTCCCCCTTCTTCCTCCTGAGTCCACTTTCACACTCTCTAGAACAGTGGTTCTCAACCTTCCTAATGCCACAGCCCTTTAATACAGTTCCTGTGGATCGTGACCCACGGGTTGAGAACCACTGCTCTAGAAGCATAAAAAAAATACTCAATTGCTCAAAAAAACCACTGACTTGGTAGCACATCTTGAAAAAGTTAATACAAGTAGGAGCAGGCCCAGGTAGAGATGTACTCCTGGGCCTCTGAGTTAGCCAATAATAGGACATCACTGGCAAGGTCATTATTTGATGCCACTTCAAACTGCTACTCTTTAAATATTTTCAACATTCACCCTCTAATTTATATATACATGAAATCTTTAAACATATAAATGTAATTTTTGAGCTGACCTTTTTTCTTGGAGAGGCTCTGTCTGCATGGTATGAAACATTTGCACCAAAATGTGTATTGCAGCTCAATTTACAATTGCCAAGTCATGGAAGCAACCCAAATGCCCATCATCCCATGCATAGATGAACAAACTGTGGCATATGTATACCATGGAACACTATCCAGCCATAAGAAAAGATGGAGGCTTTACATCTTTTGAGTTTACCTAGATGGAGTTGAAACACAGTCTTCTTAGTAGAAGTGTCCCAAGAACAGAAAAAATATGTACAATGTACTTAATACTAATATGAAACCAATATATAAATAACTACACACCCAAAGGAAAGATAAAATACAAATATAGTCTAGCAAGGGGAGGGAGGACAAATGGATGGGATCTCACCTAATGTCCACAACATGAGAGTGTTCAGCATGCCCCCTGGGTGAAGGACTGAACTACAACTTGAATTTTACCTTAAAATTAAAAACAATGTAACCTAAATAAACATTTTTATCCTCATATTAATATGAAATTTAAAAAAAAAAAAGAAAAAGATACAGGAAGTCAGCCCTAGCTTCATTCCCAAGAATTAGAAAGTTAAGTTCTTGATTCAAATATGCTTTAATTGATTCTTAAAAGCAGAAGTTCTGAAATGAACCTGATCCACTGTCCTTAATAGCAGCCAGTGAAATAAGAAAGTTAATATTTGAGGCTACTTCTTAGGAAGTAGGCCCAAGAGGTCCTTTCCTTAGTAGCCATGTTTCCATTCCTATCACCATCCTATTCTCCTGAGAAGTTCTAGTAAATTCAATTCTCTCCTGTTCATTCCATTTCCAGCAATATTTTTGTTCCTTTTAAAGAATTAAAATGGTCTATGTGAACAGAAAGACAACTAACACATGTTCTCACTCATCTGTGAGAGCTAAAAAAAGTTGGTCTCATGGAGGTAGACAGTAGAATGATAGTTGGGCAGTGCCTGTGGCTCAAAGGAGTAGGGCACCAGCCCCATATACTGGAGGTGGTGGGTTCAAACCCAACCCCGGCCAAAAACTGCACACACACACAAAAAAAATTAAATTAAAAAAAAAGAGAGAGAGTAGAATGATAGTTACCAGCAGCCAGCAAGAAAGCAGGAGGGAAGGATGAAAAGAGGTTTATGGGCACAAACACGTACAGTTAGATAGAATAAGTTCCAATGTCTGATAGCAGAGTAGGATTACTATGGTTATCAGCAGTATATTGTGTATTTCAAAATAACTGGAAGAGAGGATTGAATTGTCTCTAAGACATAGAAATGATAAATACTCAAGGTGATGTATGCCCTAAATACCTTGACTTGATCATTAGACATGCCATGCATGTAATAAAATATAACCTCTATCCATAATGTACAGATATTATGTATCAATACAAAATCTTTTTAAAAGGGAAAAGAAAATGACCAAATTTGCCTGCCCTTAAGTGAGACTTCAGGAATTTGTGAGGTTCATTGTCATTGAGGTTGGAGGGGCAGCAGCCTATCTTTAAGAGGGTAGTGGATACTGATTTTTCTGTCTGCCCAGCATGTTTTTCTCCTCATGCAGGTGAAATTTATTCACTTGGGGGATCCTTTTCCTCTACAGTCAGTTCCTGTGGCTCTAAGGGGGTACATATTCCAGAACTGCAAAAGTAACTGCTTCAGAGAGGGACCTGTGTTCCCAGTGGAGAGTCAGGATGTTCATATGAACCTTAAGAAAGAAGAGCTATCTTTCCATAAAATTTGCAGAGCTGCTAGATGGGAAACCTATTTCTATTTAGCTGTTTCTTCCCACCATACTGAAAGAAAATGGAGCCACAGGAAGAGAAGCAGAGCTAAGAAAGAAAGAGAAATAGAAAGATATCTAAGGTCATGACCTCATAGCTGGTCCAGCCATGTCTAAAGGCAGATATGTCACTGGATTTTAGTTACAAGGAAACCAACAGCTTTGCTTATGCTTATTGGAGGTTTTCTGTACCTTGCAACTTAAAAAGTCCTGATTAATAAAACCAGGTTATATGTTCAGCCTTCCTCTCGACCGAAAGAGGAAAAAAAGAAAAGTTTTTAACCCTCAAATTAGAAAATGGGATCTTTCTTATGGGATGGATTATAATGCATCTTTGAACATGGAGGACTCTAATTTGGGAATAAATTTAAGACTAAGACTCAAAAGCCATTTCAACTAAATTTATTAAAAGAAAGAGTATTCAGTATTTACTGAAGTATTTACTGAGTGACACATGCAGGCCGACAAGTCAGTGTGCCAGGACTAGATCACAGCCCTCAACAAGAGATGGCATCTGCCTCATCATGCTGACATTCCAACAGAGGAAAACAATAATAAACAAACATGTTCCTCACTACACAATAACAAGTGTTTGGGAGAAAAATAAAGCAAAATAAGGGGAATAGGGGATGAAGAATGAGTACTCTCTAAAAAGAGAATATTTGAGCAGGAAGCAAAGAGACTCTTAGACACCCCCCACCCCATGCAGCTCTCTGGAAAAGGCATCCCTAGAAAGGGAAGGGCTAATGCAAGAACTGAGGTGCAAGTGTACAGAGCAGGGGCTGGGAACATCAGGAAGACTATTGTGCCTGGGGAGTCCTAGGAGACAGAGTCAGATTCAGGAGGGAGGCCAGGTTATACAGGCCCTGCTAAGCATTATAATGACTTTGACTTTTACTCTAAGTGAAGGAGGCACTATTAGAAGGTTCCCCCACCCCAGATTAATATATGGATACAAATGACTAAGTTACGTTGTTCGATATTAGAGGTTTTTGAACGAAGAAAATACATGATCTGATACTATTTTTTTTTTATTGTTAGGGATTCATTGAGGGTACAAAGAATTAGGTTACACTGATTGCATTTTTTAGGTAAAGTCCTCTTATAATTGTCCAGCCCCCAAGAGGTGTCCCATACACGGTGACACCCTACTCTCCTTCCTCCTCCCCTCTCCACACTCCCTCATTCCTCTAGCCCCCATCATGTACTAGGTCATCTACTGCCTTCATATTAGATTCTATTACATTGGATTCTTGCTTCTCCATTCTTGTGATGCTTTACTAAGAAGAATGCATTCCACCTCCATCCAGGTTAATACAAATGATGCTAAGTCCCCATCTCGTTTAATGGCCGAATAGTATTCCATGGTGTACATATACCACAGCTTGTTAATCCATTCCTGGGTTGGTGGGCATTTAGGCCATTTAGGCCATTTCTACATTTTGGCCATTGTAAATTGAGCTGCAATAAACAGTTTAGTGCAAATGTCCTTATGATAAAAGGATTTTTTTTTTCTTCTGGGTAGATGCCTAGTAATAGGATTGCAGGATCAATCTAATTTGAGGTCTAGATCAAGGAGGTCTAATTTGAGTTCTTTGAAGATTCTCAATACTTCCTTCCAAAAAGGTATTAGTTTGCAGGCCCAATCTGATACTATTAAAGGATCACTGTAGCTGTTGCATAGAAAAAAAATTGCTGGATGTTAGGGGGTGGGGGACAAGGACAGAAGCTGAGAGGAGTTATCCCCAGGCAGTTCTACACAAGCTTTTTAGTGGAAAAAGTATAAAAACTTCTAAATCCAAATAGTTTATTATAAGTCTACCATAGGCTTTAAAATTGAGAACTAAGCAATGGAAAACAATTCCCAGATTTTCCTCTAGAGAAGTTCAGAACTATAGCACAAAGATAATTATTATTCTAGCCCCTGATTGTTCTAGAACAGTGGTTCTCAATCGGTGACATCTCCCCACAATTCCACCTTCCCCATAAATAACTGGCAATGTCTAAAGACCTTTTTTGTTGTCACATCTCCCTTAGGGATGGGGGCTGGGGGGAGAGCACCACCAGCCTCTAATGGGTGGAGGTACCCATGTCGCTGATCATCCTAGGATGTGCCACACACCTTCACAACAAGGAATTATCCAGCACCAAATACCAATAGGGGTTGAAAATCTTAATCCATATTAATACAAAGATTTGTTGTTCTCAGATTTTGTGTGACTCTTAAACTTGCAATAAAATATGAAATCAGAAAAACACAAACTGACTTTATCTTCCTTTTCAGCTAAACATTTATAAGACACAAACTATAGTTGGTGGTTTGTATTGAAGAACAACTTGTTGGGGAGGGGGAGTGAATTAGGCCCATGCTCTCAAATCAAAGCAGGTAATCATTAGGAGAAAAAAAGTGTCATAAGAATGTTCCTGAGTTTGAAATAGGAAGAGATGAAGGAAAGTTTTTTTTAATATAAAAATGTCATTTCAGGGAAACAAAAGTACCTGGCACAGATTCTACTTTGGGGAGGAAAATTCCTTTGAAAGCCCAACTAGTTGTATAATTAAGTGATAATGAATGCAGAGCTGTACTTTGTATTCCATTCCAGCACATTGGAGTTGAATCTGAGCTTGAAAAGCTAAATCCCTCAGTGCTCTGGCCTCTCATCAGTGAAGTGCAAATCAAGGCGTTTAACTGCCATAGAAGGGTGGCTAGGAAAAAAAGTGAACTACCAATACTATGTTTTCAAACTGCCTCCTTTCTAATGGTATGCAGAGCTGTATATGCAAACTGCATTTAATAAAAAGAAATGTTTCATTGCAACAAGAAAGTCAACTGTTATATGTGATTTAAGTGGTAGTTGATGCACAATGGAATAATAATCTACTTTTGTAAGACAAGAGGGCTATTAATTTTCATGTTTATGGAAAACAGGAATACTTTTTGGATTTTTAATCACTGGTGATTTCACTTAGAAAGAGACTAAATAATATTTTATATTTGTACTCTAGCTAAGGTCAGGTATAAGAAAAATACATAAGAGTATATGTGTGCGCTACATGGAATGTTTTGCTTAGTTTTAGAGACAGAATATAGCACAGATAGCACTTGGAAGCTTAACAAAAGTTAATGAAATGTTTAAAAAAATTGGTGCAACAAAACAGTAATAGGGGATCTGCAGCATGAGAAATTAACAACATGATGTGTAATTTTATATTTTGTCATAATAATTAAAGGACACAACATAATTAACCTGTAGATAGCCAGTCATTCGAAGAAGCCACCATCATTTGATGTTTTTATCTCAATGTTTAAAAGCAAACCAACAGAAAGTTAGAAGAAATGTTGGGGATTTTTCCCACATAAATTATTAATTTCTCAAAAAGATACTAAAACAAAAATTCCATATGCAAAGAACTTAGGAGAAAAAACTTATGGGAAGCAAAATAGGCAATAGGATACATATTCAAGTTCAAATAGCATTTTATAAACATGCTTAAATGTCTAAAGAAAAACAAGGCTAAAATAGGAAGGTAAACAAACAAATCAAAAACAGGGCGGCACCTGTGGCTCAAAGGAGTAAGGCACCAGCTCCATATGCCCGAGGAGGCGGGTTCAAACCCAGCCCCGGCCAAAAGCCATATACACACACACACCAAAAAAAAAAAAAAGCCAAAAACAGTAAGAAAACATACTTACCAGTTTCACGCCAACTGGAGTCTACCAGATAGAACAGAGAGCACAGGTTCCGCATAGCTTTGCCCACAGGTAAAACGTTATGGTGCAACCCAATTCTGGAAGAAAACCACCTGACTCAGGGTATTAAGAGACCATCAAGGAAAATCAGGACATGAGTTAACTTAGTGAAACCATAGTCAATACAATCAAACTCTGTCCTGAGCTGTGATGATGTGTTAACAGAAGAAAGAACTTTAGGGAAACCAGGACAGTGACACCGTTAGACCCAAGAGAGAAGCTGGACTGGATAAGACACAGACACTTCTATTCTTTTGCAAATATGCACACATCCAAGCCTATTTACTTGAGCCCTTACGGGATGAGGCAGGTAAGTGGCTTCTTCTACTGACTCCGGTCAAACCAGCAAAATAATGAATCGTGGAATTACATATCCACATTCTCCCTCCCACTTCGCAAGTCAACATTCCCGCAGGGACCAGACCACGGACTGGGAAATCAGCAGCCTCAGCCTGGATGGCTCACCCAAGAGATTATGGGTGAAGAAGGAGTCAAGGCCATAGAACCAAGATCAGGTGGTAGCGAGGCCTTTGGGATGCCTTTGGTGATGCTAAACATGGACTGTATTCAGTCTACTTGGAGTTCAAAGAGTGGCCTGGTGTTCAAAGATGGCAGGCAGACACCAATGATAAAAACCCACTATCAAGTCCAATCTACCTTTATTCCATCTGTATTTCTTTTACCCAACCCCTCCATTTCAGGCAACCTGATCTCTTTAATTACTCCTTTGACATTCTACTTCCCACCTTTGCAATATGAGGGTTATTTAAATAATTTAATCAAGATCACACAGCTGCTGAGAAATACATACCTGGATTTGAACCCAAATTCTTCCTGAGATCTAGACTCTGCACCTTATGCCAAGAATAGCTTCAAAGTCTATGGTTTTTACTGTTTCCCAAAGCACCAAGGTCATTGTATTAGATACTTAGCACCATGTATTAAGAAGATAGTTCCTCTCAACAGGTGTGTTTTTTTCGTTGCAGCCGTCATTATTGTTTGTTGGACCCGGGCTAGATTTGAACAGGCCAGCTCAGGTGTATGTGGCTGGCACCTTAGCCCATTGAGCCACAGGTGCCGAGCCTTCAACAGATGTGTTTTTTAATGCCTGAAATTGGAATCTTAGTTTATCTACTTAGAAATGATGTAATGTTGGGAAGTCTGTTTCCTCATTCATGGAGTAGGAATGATATGTTTCTCATAGGGTTGATGATGTTTTAGAAATGAGAGCACAAACCAGGACTATAATAGGCACAAAACAAATATCAGGTCCACACACAAAGGGACACAGAATAGGGCTGCCTGTCTGTGTGATTTCCATGGTGCCACAAAGCCATCCCATCCCTTCACCAGTCCCCCCAATCCAGTTTCTCTCACACACACATGCCCACTGATGACTAGAGTCAGGAAATGCCAAAATCCAACCATAAGGAATGAAGCTAAAGAGACATGGATTTGAATGACCCGTATTCAGAAGGAAGTGATGGGTTGTAAGGTCCAGTCCTGAGAGCAGCTCTGCAGAAAGAGGAGAGAAGAAGGCAGAGGGCATGGGAGTGTCTGACAGTGTTGGGAGATGAGCACCACAGAGGGCAGAATGGAAGCAAAAAAAGATGAGGCAGCTGCAGGAGTAGCCCTGAAAATACTCAAAGTGACAAATAAGCTCTGCTTGACCAATGCAGAAGGCAGGCAGTGAATATTCATGACCTGGAAGACTCGGGACAGTAGGTCACAGAAGGTGAAAGCCACAGTATCTGGTCTCCCTGAATCCCCTTATAAGGGAACAAACTACTGCCAACTTCCAGGCATGAAGATTGAGTGGTGTGGGTGGCAAAAGAGGTTTTATGCTGTGGGGGCCCAAGGGGTTGTTGGGTCCACCATCACTGGCCGATTAAAGACCTCCTTTGTGTGCCGCCTGTTTTCTTAAATATAAACATGTATACCCCTCCCAACATCTCCATTACTTATAATCAAACATAAAGCTAACAAAAAATCTAATGGAAATAGAGATTTGAGCCAGGAATCATTAAGGGAAAGAGTGAAACTATAAAAACTTCATGGGCCTGCTCACACTGGACATGCTCTTTTATCTCTTTCTCTCACTCACATGAATGTCCTTCTTCCATATCACTACCTAACAAACTTCTATTCATCCATCAAAACCCAGATGGATCATTTACTATTTGTTGTGAAGCTTTCCCCCTAAACACCAGAAGGAATTAAACATTCCCTTCCAAGCTTTGAGAAGCTTTTATGCTGACATCTACTGTAATGCTTGCCTGTTTCCCTACTAGACAATAAATTCTTTCTTTATTTACTATGTCATGGTTCTCTATGTACCACAGGTTATAAGCTATAGCATGCACTCTGCTCCAGCAGCTAACACAAAGCATGGGACTGTTAAAATAATTAATTGAGAGACCATTAGGCTGAGATGGCTCTAGTACATTGGGTTCCTACATAACCAAACTGAAACCCAACTGGGAGTAGAATAGTCAATAGCTTAAGAAATGAAACTTAAGCTCAAATAATCAGGAACCTCCCATCAACCTCTATCTAGGGACTTTCCACTTTAATCAATCATATGCATTCTTCGCCTTGCTTCTGCTAACACCTCATAAAAGTTTTCCTGTTTCACTTCCTTGGTGGAGCCCAAAGGGATTACAGTTTGCCACTACCTGATTAATGAATTGCTATCTGCTCAAATCAACTCTAAAATGTTAGTTTACCTTAGTCCTCTTCTTTTTTTTTTTTTTTTTGCATTTCATTATTTATTTAGATGTTTACACTCTCGCACTAAGTTTTTACAAGCTGGTGAACACTGACAAATTACTTCTCCCACAGAATTATAACCACATACTCCCAGACAGTATAAATATATGGTTGAACTAACATTAATACACATCACCATTGTATCAATTACATAATAAAACAAATTATCAAGTATCCAAATGTTAAGTTACACAGCTCAAAAGGCATATATAAAATATTTATTAGATATCTGCTCAATTCATTAGCAGAAACCCACTTTTTTTTTTTGCAAGAGGTTGGGATGAAAAGGAAAAAAAAATCACACTTTGAACAAAAATAAGTTGGTAAACAACTTCTGATAAGTATGGGGAAAAAACTACAAGAATTTTAGAAATTTTATGATTAAGAATTGTTTTAGCTACAATTAACAAAGCATCTCTACCTTTTAAAAAATATTTACTAAATTAAAGAGGGTATTTCTACATGTCCTGCACAAGACAAAGGCAACATTTTGCTAAAAATATTTACTAGCCGCCTCCCATTCTTTTTTCAGGCCCTCCCTGTTAGTTGCACCTCAGAGTGCAAACATTAAATTAACTGTAAGGCTTTTTTTGTCTGAAGACAGTAAAGACATGTGCTTCTGTACAATGTAGATTTTTTAAATGGAGGATTTTTTAATAACAGCACAAAATGAGATTTATAGAAAGACATTAAATAATTACTCCAAAACTTGGTAAAAATCCAAAAGAAAAAAAAAAATCAATGGTTGAGCAAACCTGATGTATAAATGTGGGAGATGTAAACACAAAGTGAGCAGGCAGATAACCCAGGGGCCTTCTTTCAATGTCTGAAATGACTGGATAAACCACATAAGGTCTAGAGTGTTCATAGTTCCTGGGATTTTAGTTCTGTATGATACTAAAAACATACAAGGTATTGTGCTGGGTATTTTGGCACCTAATCCTTCTAAATTTCTTATATATTGATAAGATTCTGGCATGGGAATAGATTTAAACAAGACATAACTCATAATACCGCATGATTTCAGGAAAGGTCAATTGGTACAA
>CAUYON010179976.1:0-20586 GCA_963573935.1 Arctocebus calabarensis
TAGTCCCAGCTACTTGGGAGGCAGAGGCAGGAGACTCGCTTGAGCCCAGGAATTGGAGGTTGCTGTGAGCTGTGATGCCACTGCACTCTATCCAGGGTGACAGCTTGAGGCTCTGTCTCAAAAAAAAAAAAAAAAAGATAACATCCACTGCCATCTTCACCCTGGCTCATTCCCTCCTGCCTCTCCCCACTGGGCTGGGAGACCCCCGCTGCCCCTCAGCTCCCGTGGCCAGCTCCCTGCCGTTTCTACTTTCCTCCTGTGGGCAGTTCACAGCCCCGAGGTGTCTGTGCAGGACCAGAGCCATGTGCCACACCCACTTGGAAGCAGCCCCTTCCCCTGCAGGGAACACAGGACTGACTGACCCCATCCCGGGTGAGGGTGTTGCCTTTCTGTGTCAGCAGCTACCTCTAGAAAAAGCTGAGAATGATTCCCTCAATCTGCTTGCTCAGAATTCCTCTTCTTCAGGGCGGATGGCCCCAGAGGCAGGCCGGCCTGGTCTGAGCAGGCGCCAGTGTGCTCAGTGACTTGGAGTCCAGTGCTGGGGTGTGCACCCTACATTGCTGGAGTTGTGTTGACATGCTCCCTGAGGTGTGTCAGCCCACAAAGGGTGGCTCAGGTGACCAGGCAGACCCAGTGCTAGCCAGCCCCTGCTGAGGACCAGGCAGCGGAAGGGGCCCTGGAAGGTGCAGAGTTGGGCCTTGAGGCCTGGCAGCAGTGGCCAAGCAACTGCCCACCGATCCTAGGGGGCCCAGAGCAGGGAGCACCCAGCCACAGCCCTTGCAGACCGTGCCTGGAGTCTGGCTGGGTGCCAGGAGAATTGTTTCTCTCAGTGAGGGTTTTTCTGCCTACTGACCAAGCAGGTCCTCTTGGTTTCAGGGCCAGGTAGTAGGAAGTTTCTGGGTCTGGCAGTTAAGAAGACCTGTGTCTCTCCTATAGGACCCTGAGTCAACCTCCATCTTCAGGTCTAGGAGGTGGGGCCACTGCCTGCCCTGCCTTTGTCACAGACAGGCCATGAAGACAGAGCAGAGGGCACAGCAGTGCTTAGACAAAATAGGAGTGGGGGGACAGAATGGCCTCCGGCATGGAGCTGGCCCACTCTGCCTTCTGCTCATCTCAGGGCCACCTTGGCAGAGGCAGATGTGGATTCCAGAGCAGGGCTTCTGAGGATTCAACTCTGCATCTGTGGGGTCCTTCTCATCCCTGTTCCCCCTTGCATCAGTGGACAAGAGTACCTCACACAATGCCCCTCAAGGAGCCCCAGGCTCCAGCACCCCTGGGTCTTGGAACCCACTGGCCCTCCTGGACCCAGTACCCCCAGTGCTGGCTCAATGGTGGATCTTGGGCCTGGCCACAGGGTTGGGGGTAGTGGGGCCAGGACTTGCCTAGAAGCCACATTTAGCCCACCCACACCAAAGAAGAGGTCGGTGGAATTTAGAGGGCTGACGTCCCCCAAGCCACCCCTTGGCACCCTTACTGCTCTGCCCTCTACCCAGACCCCTGGAATAGCTCAAAGGGGCCCCAGGGAGGCTTTGGAGTCATGGCTGTGGGCCACTGTCCATAGTCCCCTGTTGTCCCCTTGGAACATCAATGCCTGAAGAAGCCTGGGCAGTGATGCAGTCCCCTTCACCCCCAGTTCACAGTGAGGATGCAAGCTTTTCAAGAGAGGAAGGGGCTTACCCAGGGTCACACGTCCCTAAGATCCAGGGCCCCTGCCACCCACAGCCATGACGCCACTCTCTTCCTTCCCCTCCCTTTTCCCCAACACCTGCCACCTCCCATCCATTGAACTGTCCAACGGGGGGGCATCTGCAGAGGGACCAGGAGCTGAACACCCACCCTAGGAGTGCTAAGGCTGATATGGCCGCAGGGCATGACGTCTAAGGCCCTTCTAGCTGTGATGGCCTCCCTCACACCCATGCCTGTTTGCCTATAGCCCACAAACACAAGAAACAGGACCTCCTGCAGCCCTGCGACACTGAGTACCCCGTGTTCATACATGATCCGGCCATCCAGGAGACCAACGGGATCATCGAGTGCGGGGCCTGCCAGAAGTGAGTCCCCAGGGCAGCTCTGCCAGCTGCCAAGGGCCACATCCCTCCCTCCCCAGCAAGATGGCAGCTAGCAGGACCTTGCAGCCCCGATATGGATCCACAGCAGGGAAGAAGGAAAAGTCACATCTTAGGGGCCTTTCCCCCCATTCCCTCACAAGGCATGAGGCAAGTTCAGTGGGGGACCATTTGCAGTGGCCTGCAGCCCTGACTCCGCCTCCCTCGGGCCCCCTTCAGCCGCCCCACTGTGCTCAAGCAGAGGCAGCCGGTGTCAGGGCCCTGGCAGTGGGAAGGGAAGCGGGTGGGCATTCCCTCAGAATCTGAGCGTTCCCCTAGACGGTGTGGGTGTGCTCAGGGCCTGAGCCACCCTGCCCCGCTGCAGCCCTGCTACCAGACCCTGGCTGGGTCTCTTCTCCTGTGGGCAGGACCCTGAGCAGGCTTCTTCTGTGTGGAAGCTGCTAGACCAACCAACTCTGCCCAGCCCTCCCAGGAGGCAGGGAGTAATAACTGCCCTAACCGGGGCCTCTCCTGCTGACCTCTGCCCCAAACCTCAGTTAGACTCCTGCCCTGGCCCGGAGGAGCTGGTTCTCCAGGTTGCCCCCTCAGCCAGATTCGCCAAGGACCACAGACCTTGAGCAAATTATTTCATAGCGCAGCGCGGCAGACTTTGGCCTCAGGCTTCCATGTCTTGCTAGTGAGTGATGCTGGGAGATTCTAGCCTCACTGGGGCGGTTCGCCTGAGATCGCCATTGCTCGTGCACTTATCTCAAAGGCTTGTGTAAGGATAAAGTAAATAAATGGTGTGGCGTGAAGCAAGGGCTTAGAGCAGAGAGACCTTAAAAACGGGCTCTCCTTCCCAGCTGTGTAACCTGGGCCAAGTTACTTAACCTCTTCTAGCCGCAGTTTTCTCACTTACAGAATGGCACAACTGACCTTCTCCAGTGCTGTGCAGGTTAAAAACATACATATTTATGCATTTACCTGCGCATAAAATTTCCCACCCTTGAGCAGAGGCGCAGGACTCGGCAGCTCTTCCTGTTACGTAACAGAGGGCTTTCCTCTGCGTGTGCGGGAGCGTCGCGCCCCCTGGTGTCCAGACCTCGGCACTGCAGCCCCACGGGCCTGCCCCACCGCACCTCGCGTCCCTATCT
The DNA here is from genome assembly GCA_963573935.1 of Arctocebus calabarensis. Classification (NCBI taxonomy): domain Eukaryota; kingdom Metazoa; phylum Chordata; class Mammalia; order Primates; family Lorisidae; genus Arctocebus; species Arctocebus calabarensis. The sequence goes on from CAUYON010179976.1 coordinate 3,200, forward strand.
GATTTATTGGTCCCGCATAGTCTCAAAAACGTCTCCCTTTGGACTTCCTCACCCTCTGCAATCTATTAGAAGAGGAGAATGTGATTTCGAAGGCTTATGGTAAAAGAAGCTGATAGGACTATTCCAGGGCTGACCCCGCTCTGCCCTGCCTCTTGGCTCTGTTCCTTCTGCTGCTACCCTGACTCCACACTTCACGTCTTCAGAAGTTCTTTCCCTTGATCCCTTCTCGTGGTAGCTGCCAAGACTGCCATGGAGAAGTGCACGACCCACGCCTCTCTTTACTGCAGGACATTTGTGATGCAGCAGATTCCCAGTAGTAACCTCCTCCTCCTGGTGACAGACCCCACCTGTGACTGCAGCAGCTTCCCGCCAGTCCTGCAGGAGGCAACAGAAGTCAAATATATCCTTCCAATCCTTTGGGGCCTGCAGGGTGCAGGAAGGCGGGGCTGTTGGCGTCATCGAGGGGCTCACCAGTTGTCAGAGCATCGTCATTTGTTCTCCACCCCCGACCCCAGCCCTGGGTGAAGCTTCCTGACACCAAAGCTGCTTGGAAGGCAGGCTCTTCTAGATTTTAGTCTCCTGGGCTGTTGACCTTAACAGTGAGTCACATAACGCCTCAGTCAAGTGTGACAGGATGCGCTCCCAGAAGCTGCGCCGGCGACCAGATTCCTGCCACGCCTTTCATGCAGAGGTGCAGGGCTGAGACAGGGTGAGGGGTGGGGTTGGCGCTTCATCCCTGAATTCTGTGTCCATGGCTGGGACACCGATGCACATGCCTCCTGGGACAGCCCTCTCTCACGTGCATTCTCGCTTATGTCCTGTAATACTGTGACACATTAAGAAATGTTTGGGCTTTGTCTTAGGTTCCTGGCATCCGCTCCTAAAACCTTATAATTTTTGGAGTGACAGGAGTGATAGGAGCATCTTTTGTTCTAGTATTTGGTCTCAGGTCCTTGTTCCTGACACAGTACTTCTAAGGCTCTTGGAATGATAGGAGTGTCTTTTTACATACTAATTAGATGACTGATGGCTGGGGGCTCTTCAGGGTGGAGGCTGATTACTAGAAAGACCCAAGTGTGAGGAGAGGGTTGGAACCACCCCCTGACTGCTGGGGAAGGGAAGAGGCTAGACATTGAGTTTATCACTAATGGTCAGTGATCTCATCAATCATACCTATATACTAGGACCTCCATAAATCCCTGAGCAATGGGGCAAGGGAGAGCCCTGGGTTGATGAGAGGGTGTGGAGGCTGTGCACACATTCCTTACCCTGTGAGTCTACCCCATTTGGCCACTCCTGGATTGCATATATTAAGGTGATAATGGTAAGTGCCTTTCTGAGTTCCAGGAGCCATTCTAACAAATTCTAACACCTGAGGAGGGGGTCATGGGAACCCTTGATTTGCAGCCAGTCTGCCAGAAGTATTGGAGGCCACAGAGTTGCAACTGGTATTTGCAGTGGGACAGTCTTGGAGCCCTTTAACTTGTGGGATCTGATACTAGAGTAGGTAGATTAAGAACTGAATTGTAGGACACTGAGTTAGTGTCCAGAGAGCTGGAGAATTGGTTGGGGTGGGGAATCCCCTCCCTTTGTGTAAACACATCAGAGACCCATGTCATTGAAATACTAAGTCAGTCAGGATCCAGGTTTGAGCCTAGGTGAATTAAAATCCAGTTTCCCCTCCTTATCCTCATTCCTGTTGCACTTAGCTCTAAATGACTATGCCAATGGGAAGAAGTCATGTGTGGATAAAAATACTTACTGTGGCTTGGCGCCTGTGGCTCAATGGGCTAAGGCGCCAGCCACGTACACCTGAGCTGGCGGGTTCGAATCTAGCCCGGGCCCACCCAACAACAATGATGGCTACAACCAAAAAATGGCCGGGCGTTGTGGCGGGCGCCTTTAGTCCCAGCTACTTGGGAGGCAGAGGAAGGAGCCTCGCTTGAGCCCAGGAATTGGAGGTTGCTGTGAGCTGTGATGCCAGGGCACTCTATCCAGGGTGACAGCTTGAGGCTCTGTCTCAAAAAAAAAAAAAAAAAAAAACTTACTGAGCACCTGAGACCAATATGCCAGGCCCTAAGCTGGTATTTGTACACAGTGTGGCCTTTGCTGGTTTTGGCTGCCCAAACAGTCCACATCAGTGATGCTCCTGGAATGGGGGACGTCCTGGGGCCATTCCAAGAGGATGACCCGGGAGCTACTTCAAGCTGCCCAGGAATGGGGGTGGGGGGGTGGCAGGGGTGGAGTCAGCCCCCAGGCTGAGTGGGCAGTCTCTGCCTGCCCTGAAAGGTTGAGTGTCTAAGAAAAGTGGCAGTGTTTCCCCCACTTTCCGAAACTTCCCTCACCTAGTTTTTAGCCTTGTGAGTGTGGCCCTCTCATCTCTGCTCTGGTTTTGCAGGAGAATGCCCAGGACTGCGGTGGCGCCTCAGACACCTCGGCCTCCCTGCCCCTGCTCCTGTTGCCTCTGTGCACCTCAGGGCCACTGCCCCAACTTTTGCAGTGATACCCGCTGGTCTCACCTCTGTTTCAGCAAGGTGATTCTTCCAGAGACATTCTAAAAAGTCAGCACTGACTCAGGGTCTTTACTACATTTGGGTTATCATCAGCCTGATGTACCTCACAATCCCAGGCTAACAGTTGCTGTCTCTGGAGATTGCTGAATGGAACAAGAAGCCACTGTTCCGGAGCCACTTCCCAAAGTTTCTGCAAGGTGCCTGATGCCATCTACTTCTGTCTCTGTGGGCATCCTCCATCTTTCCTGTTTCCTCTTCAGAGGCTGGCATGAGCTCGGCTTGGACCAAGACAAAAGCATTTAAAAGAACTTAGTTCTGCCTGTACTCCAGACATGCAGCTCCAGGCAGAAAAGGGTCAGCTGTTTCTAATGAACCACAGTGGCCTTCAGTAGAACCCAAGGTCTCTGGATGCTGAGAAAGGAATGAGATGAGGCTAAGGCAAGAACATGCCCTGCCTAAAACATTACAACATAGCCTCCTGAAGGAAGACTCACTGCCAGCAAGAGCAGCTCCCTGGGGAAAGTCTTGACTGTGGCGGGGTGGAGGGGAGGAGAGAGAGCTAGATGAGTAAATAAATAGTAATGGGAAAGACCAAGAATAGGAACAGGTATATATTAAATCCTTTTAGGAAGCATCAACAGGGCTGCGTGTTAGTTATGTCCTTCGAGTGCTACTCTTAAAGAACTTTACAAAGCTCTAACCTAAAGGAAAGTTTGCATCTACTAAAAAGCCAGGAGGCTGAGACATGCAGCTGCTGCACTGGAAAGTGATGTGCATTCACAGGAGGTGGCAGGAATAGCTGCAGCCAAGCAGAGGTCACAGTGCAAAGAGCAGTCCCTCATACAGCATGGAGGGCGTCTCCTGAGCATTAGCTCCAGACTCCCACGAGGTTGAAGTTCGGGTCCCACTGTGGTCTTTTTCTGGCCACTGATCTACAAAAGAAATGACTTGACTCTATCCCTAGGGTAAACTCCTTGGGGTTGGAACTTTTAGGAACATTCCAATTTGCAGAGTTCACTGGGAAGAGAGCTGGAGCTGGGAACTCACCCCCACTCCCGTACACACACACATACTCATCTCCCTGAGGGACCCAAGGCCCTACACTCCCTCCTCCTCAAACCCCAAGATAGTAGTCTCTACCAAGAGAGCAACATTAAGGGCATGCAGAAATCTGGAGCATCTTCAGACCTTTCCCTGTAACCAGCTTTTGATAATTGGCATGGACAACATACAGGCCCTTGGGAGCCCCTTCTTTCCTCGCCTCCACCACATTCAGCCTCCACACTGCTAGTGGAGGCTGTTCAAGTTTTCCACCAGGAAACGTCCCACCTTTCCTCTAGAGTAGGCCAACTCTATGAAACACACTCATTATCGTATTTGTAAGACAATGTCACTTTTAACTGTCATTACATCTCGTAACATGCCATAGGTACTAAAGCCCTCTTTATAGCAGAAAAAACTGTGGCTAAGATTAAGACTGCTTCAGTGGAACAAATGGCACTTGCTATCATTACATTACCTTGTTTCATGGAGGTGGGGGACAAAGAAATGACAATGAGTTGTCAGGAATAATACACAAAGGTTGTAGGTGTCCAGCAGGCCAGGTGGCGTTAAGGCAGCAGGGGCTCGGTGCCTGTGGCTCAAGCGGCTAAGGCGCCAGCCACATACACCTGAGCTGGCGGGTTCGAATCCAGGCCGGGCCCGCCAAAACAACAACGACGTCTGAAACCAGAAAAATAGCTGGGCATTGTGGCAGGCACTTATAGTCTCAGCTACTTGGGAGGCAGAGGGAGGAGAATCGCTTGAGCCCAGGAATTGGAGGTTGCTGTGAGCTGTGATGCCACAGCACTCTACCCAGGGCAACAGCTTGAGGCTCTGTCTCAAAAAAAAAAAAAAAGAAGGCAGCAGGGAGCCCCCTCTCCAGGCCCTGTGGCTCCCATCACTCACAGAACTCCACAATGTGTCATGAAGACCCACTTGTGACAACACAGCCTTTTTAGGCCCAGGGCCACCCACCTACCTCTTTGACATTAATAAATGTTCTGACCTCCAACAGCACTTGATCTCAACTACTGACCCATACATCCTGCACACTCTTCTCTCTCTCAGTCCAGTGCTGTCTTTTGGAAGGCTTGTCCTCCCTACCCAACAGGAAGAGCATTTTCAGACAAATTTATCAATTCTTAAAAAGCCAAGCTTAAGAAGCACTAGGCAGCTCCTGGCCTTGTTTTGACTGCTTCATCAGGGCCCCACAGTTCTACAAGGCCAAGGGGAGACCAAAAGATCTAGAAATCTTTTTCCAAACCAATGGAAGCAAAAACCAACTCTGCTCTTTCTTTCTTGCAGAAAAGAATATTCTCCTAAGCTTTGCCTTTGAAGGTCAGAACTAATTTCCTTCTACTTTTAACAGAACCACTTTTAAAGGACAGCAGGTGGCAGCCTGGCTCACACTAAAGAGCTATCTCCTTGATTTCAGAGAAGCAAAGCAGGAAAACTGTCACTTAAAAGTGGGGTAGAGAATTTTGAAATCTCTTTTCTTATAAATGTTATACACTTTGGGAGGACCAAAAGCTCAAGGATGCTATCTGATTCTCCTCCTCAGTACTAGGGATAAATTTTACTAAATCCACCTAATAATCCTATAGGTTGTGCTTTAACAATGCTTCACAATGCTAAATTAAGTAAAGTTTGGGTTCAGGGGCAAGGGAATGAACATATTTTGAGCAGAAAGAAATATGGGGTTGAGTGTGACTCGAAAACCACTATAGGAAGGAATTAAAGCAAGGGTTTGGCAGAGGGGTTAGCCAAGTGCTATGGAAGTTTGAGAAAAACTGATGTGCAAGAGTCACAGCACCTCAGAGAGGGATGCAAACAGTATTTCACTGGCCCCATTTTAACAGAACATGGAGGCTAGAGAAGCAAATGGCTTATTGCCTATGTTACATGGTAATAGCAGAACTGGGATTTGGAGCTGCCTCTTTTTGTTTCCAGGCTAGCCTGGCAAGGTAGGGATGGTAGGACAGCAGTGACAAGAGGATGCAGGAACTCACAGCTTCTCTGCTTTCCCAGCAACCTTAGCCAATGCCATCACGAGTAGCCCCAGCACACGTGAGCCAGACTGGCCTTGTTTTCAGTAAGTCAAAAGAAAATCTGCACAAAGGCAGGGCATGGGTGGTGAGCAAACTGTTCATGTCCCTTCTACCAAGGGAAGGACAAATCAGAACACACTACAACTGAAGCAGAATATTCAATTTCTAGGATAATTGTAAAGCAACTTCTCTAGGGTACCCAGAGACTTGCATTCTATAAAGACAAAACCCAAACTGCCAGGATTCAGCAAGCCATGATCACCTTGCTGCATTCCAGCACAGGCAACAGGAGACCCCATCTTAAAAAAAAAAAAAAACAGGGTCAGCACCTGTGGCTCAAGCTGCCAAGGTGCCAGCCACATACACCTGAGCAGGCGGGTTCAAATCCAGCCCAGGCCTGCCAAACAACAATGACAGCTGCAACCAAAAAATGGCCAGGCGTTGTGGCGGGTGCCTGTGGTCCTGGCTACTTGGGGAGGTGGAGGCAGACTAGCTTGAGCCCAGGAATTGGAGGTTGCTGTGAGCTGTGATGCCACAGCACTCTATCCAGGGTGACAGCTTGAGGCTCTGCCTCAAAAAAAAAAAAGAGTGCTAGTATAAACTTTCAAAGCTTTAGTTTCTTTCTTTCTTTTTTTTTTTTGTAGAGACAGAGTCTCACTTTATCGCCCTCGCCCTCAGTAGAGTGCCGTGGCATCACACATCTCACAGCAATCTCCAAGTCCTGGGCTTAAGTGATTCTCTTGCCTCAGCCTCCCAAGTAGCTGGGACTGCAGGCTCCTGCCACAACGCCCGGCTATTTTTCTGTTTTGCAATTCAGCCGAAGCCGGCTTTGAACCCGCCACCTTTGGTATATGGGACAGGCGCCCTACTCGATGAGCCGTAGGCACTGCCCTAAGCTTTAGTTTCTTATCTAGGAAATGAGGATAAAAAAACACCAACTAGCTCAGTTATTATTACATGAGAGATTGACAGTTCTTTAACACATCCCTTGACATAAAATGTTTATTATGTCAGATATTACTTTTGTAAACTTTAATAAGGAATTAAGAATTGCCTCTTAGGAGTTAAATCTCCCCAATTTAAACCCAATCCAAGTTACAATGCAAGTACAGAAAGAGTTGGGAAGAGTGAGCTGCGCATAAAGCACTTTGACTTGTGCTTTCAGAAAGGGAAGATTCTAATCTCTTAAATTTCAGTATCCAAATTAAGGATTCAAAGAAGTGCCAAAAGGTAAGGGGAGGTAAAATGAAAAAGGCAGTAAAAAATACACAACAAGAGTTCATATTTCATTTGGTTCTTTTTATTAGAAGAAATTGAGAATACAGCAAGTAGGGAAATCGCACAATGAATGGACCCATCACACAGATGCTTTTCCGCAACCCCAACCTTCTATGTTCCCCAAAAATGTGCTTTGTGGCTTCAGCAATTTATAAAGGGGAAGGGGGAAAATACTTTAAAAGGCCACTATTTAATGGTGAAATAATGAAGCTGTAGAGGTCCTAATCAGCCTAGGGCCAAAAAAAAAAAAAAAAAAATTAAAAATCTTCACAGAGCAAGCAAGCCTCTGACTGCTGAGAGTAAGGCATTCAGGCGCCAACCTGGTGAGAGTTCTCAGCGAGCACTGTTAAGATCAAGTGCACATTGAGGCTGTTGGTAGTGAGTTGCACACAGACACACATATAAATGGGCACACACATGCCCACATACACACACACTCAAAAGAGGGAGATTTTTACTGGATTACACATTGGTGATGTAATTTCATTTTTCCTAAGGGTTTGTGCTATGTTGAACCAGATTCTTCCTGCTTTGGAGTGTGGGGTGACTGGGCCCAGAGACTGCTACTTCTGGTGTTGTTACAGGGTGCTTCTTATACCCTGTGTCCCAAAGTGCATGACCAAAGAGCAAGTCTGGCTTCTGATATGTGCTGTTGCTCCTATGAAACTAAGTGAGTTTCCATTCAGATGGCCACTGTCCTACTGGACTACGTTTTCTCAGAGGGATTAATACTGCTCTTTATTCTGTCAGGCATTGCACCAGTTTACTCACTGAGTCTTTTTCTCAGACCACCTAGCACCCAGGGCAGTGACCTTATCCAGAACCAAAATACTCTTAAGTTCCCAACTTCTACATCAGAGTCTGTTTTCCTGGATCCCAGCTTTTGCTGAATATTAGAAGGGGAAAGAAAGGAGGAAAAAATAACTGAGAAAACTCTACTGAATAAACAGGAGACTTCTCCTTCTCCCATAGTCCCAGACACCCACTAGGATGCCAGCTCCCAGACTAAGGGCCTCAATGCTTAGTTCCAACAGCTACAATCCCTAGGATGTGAGAGTCACCCCAAGTGTTTGATGGCAGTAACCTAAGACTCAAGTGCTACTTTGGGGGTTCACCTATAAGCCCAGATCAGGTTCTGTGAACCAGATCCTTCTTCTACCACTCTCCCTGATACCACCACCAGATGGCCCTGGAACATGAGCAATCATTCCATACTTCTAGCCTAATGCAAAGACAACGAGGGACTTAAGGACTCTATCAGACTCCCTGGCAATAATGTACTATTTCCTCTTAAACATTACATCAGGCCATCCCTGCAAAGAGGGGCTCAGTGAAAGTTGACAACTCCACTGTGGGTACTGGACTCTGCTTTGCATGAGTTCCACTGGCTTTCTAGTTCAAAAAGAGCTGCCGTGTCTGTCACACCTAGGCTTACCAAGACAGTGTACCACAGGTGAAACTCACCTTTCCTAATCCAAAAGAAGGCTGCAACCTATACCAAATGAGCTCAGGAGAAACCTGGAAAAGTCAGAATCTCATTGGTGGCTGGTTCCATGCCAGGAATTATGATGCAGGGAAAGGTCAATTTTTATTCCCAGGAGGAGGAAGGGTAGTGGCAGTGAATAGTAAGAAATTTATGGGATGTTCCAGAGATCCATAGCAAGGATATGGAAAACTGTCACACCCCTCTAATAAGAATTACTCACAGAATTGAGCAGGATACCAGGAAGTAACCAGATCAGCCCGTGCTAATGTTTCCAGAGTTCCTTCACTGTCTCCAACAACCCTTTACCAGCCTGGATGATAGGAGCAGGCCACCTACTCCTTAGAGAGAGTCTCTACCAGCCTGCAAGTCAGTCTTTAAATGACACCTTAACCAGAGCCTCTAACACATCCTGCCAGCTGCTCATGTTCTGCTTCCATTGGAAAACATACCATTTCCCTCTACCTCAGGACTCACAGAGGCTCTCAGGCCTAAGAGTGGTCATGCGATCACTAGAGGGGCTACACTCTCTGCCCCATCGGGGTCCAAGATTATGTCAGCCTTCAGAAGGCACCTTGATGTACCAAGACACTGTACATTCTGGGGCCATCACCTGATCCTCCTACAGTCACTTTGTGCAAAATTGAAACAGTGTGTGGTACTAGCATGTTTCATTCTATACAAAAATTTTCTCTCCCTCCCCTACCCCTATGTTTTAAACATTTATATAAATTCTTATTTAAATGGTAAGTTAGAAATCTTATTTACATCAATTTCTTTGTTCTCGGAAAAAAAAAAAAAAAAAAAACATCTAAAATCACACTCCCGCCCCTTAATTGGATATAAATGTCTACCTCAATTGGTATTATTGTTTTAAGGAGAGAGAAAGGGAGAAGAAAGAACCACCAACTAAACTGTTTCCCATCTTCTACAAATAAATATGATATGGATCAGAAGCCAGTTTGCCAAGGGTCTTGCAGAGCCCTCAATCAGGAGATCCCAAGAATAAGTCAAGCTTTGGGCCATTTCTCCTTTTTTCCAAATTGATGCACTCCATCCTTTGAGGTATGATTTATTTTGTTTTTCTCTTCTCAGTCATGTACCATGTGGAGCCCCTGGGCTATCACAAAGCCTATTGAGGCTGTCAAAGTTTCAGGACCCCTCTGGTACTGGCATGAGTGGCCGGCAGGGAAGCCTGCAGGTGCTGCAGGCCCAGGCTCAGGGTCAAGTCCCTGGCTCCTGGTAAGTATCACAGTGCATCCTCCTCACTGCAGCCCCCGCCGATCATGAAACGGAACTCCTGCAGGTTTGAGACACCATGGAAGTGAACGAAAGCTCCAGCAACCACAAAGATATGAAACAGCTGATGAGAGTGAAACTGGAGGAAAAAGAAGGGGAGGGGTGAAGAAACCCATACATCATTAAGACTGCTAAAGATTCTTGGGATCGTCTAATCCTGGTTTATGCTGAGCAGAGGTGCAGGGAATAGATATGATAGCTCAAATTTGAGGTGTCTACAGATCTTGGAACACCCATTAGGTGTATCACATTCTGCTGAGTTAAAACCCAGCTATTCTCAAAGAAACCAAGGTGCTGTCACTAAGCTCTAGACATGAAATTTTCACACTTAACACTGGAGCTCAATAGCAAATGACATAGAGACCATCTTCCCAACAGACCACAAAGGCCCCAAGGATCCCTTGACATCTAGCAGTGGGTATGGTTAGATACAGAAACCTTTCCTATTCATTGCTGATGATGGTTTGTCATGGACAACAGTATGAGAGCCATGGTCATTTAAATGTTGCTTTTTATTAGAAAAACTAAAGAGGTTTCCAGGATCAGGCAAAAGATCATAGCATATGGTCCTTCAGCTCTAAGATCTGGAATTGTATAAACTATATAGTATATTAAAAGATGAAGCAAACAGGGCCTTTTAATTCTTTCTCAGAAACTGGTCTATAAGCATGTGATACTATTCCTGATTTGACTTGTTCTGTTGAATGCTACTTCACATCCTAAGAAAGATAATCAATTGCTCAGTGCACTAAACATCACTTAAAAATTTATACTCTTCCCTCGTTATGGTCTCAAAAAAGTACAGTGGCGAAGTAGTATTTATCAAAGGAAAGATAATGACTTCAGAAGTGTAAACCAAAAGAAATCAAAAGTCACATCCCAAGGGATGTTTCCAAGGATTAATTAAAGGGGATTAATTTTCCCAAAAGGGATGTGAAGGTAGAATTCCCTCTGTATCTATATCAAAATTACAAGGCAATTTCAGAGAGAAAAATTAACTAATTTGAAGCTACGAAGACCGCTTGAATTTAGGAGTACCTTCATTTACTCATAGCTAAACTCAGATGAGATGATCAGTTGGTCTATAATCATCAGTAACAGGTTTAGAACAGATTCCTAGAGGTCAGATTTCACATTAAATGACACTCCAATTCTGTATTGCTGAAAATGTTTCAGGCCCTCTTCAATTATGAAATTTTCTATCTATCTTAGTTTCATATATTTCCTTTTCCCCCTTGTCTTTCTTTCTCTATTATTAACCATAGTCCAGTTACCTCTCCCTTCTCCTCCAACCAGACATATACACATTCAATCCCCCATTACCAGTCACTGAATTTTGGTATCAAGAGGGACTTTAGTGGAACTCGTGGTCCATCACTCTCACTTCATAAATGTGGAAACCAAGACAAAGAATGGCTAACTGGACTTTCTATTATTGTGTAATAAACAGGAACACAGACTTTGACATTAAAACTAGCTTGATTCAAATTCCTAGCCTCCCTAACGCCTTAGTTTCCTGATCTATAAAATGGCAACATTAATAATATTATATACTTTATATGACTAATGTATTAACTGAGGTAATCCATATAAAGTACTCTGTACTATGCTGAGCACCAAGTAGGTAGTCAGTAAATGTTACCTGTTATTGTACTTATTGTCCAGAGAAAAACAGCTAACCAGAGACAAGTCTCCCAACTTTATGTCTATAACTTTTTTAACTGCATCACTTCACAGTATGCCAAAAACCCACGCTAGCAGATATGTACACGCACTCAGTCACTCAGCCATACTTACCCAGATGTCACATTTGCCAGGAAAGAAACGTTCAGGGATCCGGGCAGCATACAGGGCAGCTCCCGTGATATACAGGCTGGCCATCAGCATCAACCAGCCAATCTGCCCTATGGTGGCAGCCTTCAGGAATCCCTCCGAGATGACATAGTGCAAAGTAGGAATGATCCCACTCAGGCCTAGGCCCAAAAACACTCCTAAGAATCACAAGGGAATGAAGTAAAAATGCAGAAGAGAAATAAGGAGGAAGAAGTCAGGATTAGTGTATAATTTCTCTGTGAACCTAATGTTTCAAAGTAGGATACAAAATTAGGTTAAGGGAAAAAGAAGTTCTTAAAATGCTGGGACACCATCACACAAGACAACACAGGTATGTTCTTAAGATCTCTTTACAAATGCAAAAAGCCTGCTGCTAAGAGGCTTCAGGAGTTTGGTTGGTTGGTTTGTTTTTGAGACAGAGTCTCATTTTGTCACCCTTGGTAGAGTGCCATGGCATCACAGCTCATAGCAAACCCAAATTCTTGGGCTCAAGCGATTCTCTTGCCTCAGCCTCCCAAGTAGCTGGGACTACAGGCACCCACCACAATGCCTGGCTATTTTTTAGAAATGGGGTCTCGCACTGTTGAGTTTAGAGTAATCCACCCACCTCAACCTCCCAATCCCTTCTGAAGTGCTGGGATTACAGGCATGAGCCACCCACCGCACCTGGCCTCAGGAGTTTGTTTAAACCACCCTAAATGCTGCCCTTTTACAGACACATATTATAATACAGAGCAATCTTACATATTTTATGTTCTTTCTGAAGTAACAGACATTCTTGGAGTAGGAGAGACAATAAATGATCAGATAACCTAGGGAGGTAGGTGATGCCATAAAGTTAAATAGTAAAAGCTACAAAGCTAAAAGCTTGTAATAAAAATAATTTAATAATTTGTAATCTAAATCTATAACCTATAATTAGGTACTTAAAATTAAAAAAATTTTTAATGCCTTGATCAAATGACCTAACTGGGAATTAAGGGGTGGGGAATAATGTACTAAGTTCAGTACTGTAATCAAGTACAGAAAAGTCTGAAAGAATCACTCTGCCACAGCCCTACTGCCTTCAAAATCATCTAAGGTAGTGATTTTCAAACTTCTGGCTATGATCTAGGTTCTTTTTTTTGTAGAGACAGATTCTCACTTTATCACCCTCAGTAGAGTGCCGTGGCGTCACACAGCACACAGCAACCTCCAACGCCTGGGCTTAGGCGATTCTCTTGCCTCAGCCTCCTGAGTAGCTGTAACTAGTGGCACCCACCACAATGCTCGGCTATTTTTTTGTTGCGGTTTGGGCAGGGTGAGTTCGAACCACCACCCTCGGTATATGGGGCTGGCGCCCTATCCACTGAGCCACAGGTACCACCCTATGATCTAAGTTCTAAGATCAACTAATTGAGTCTTGACCTACAATTCTTTAAATGAACTAGGGTAAAATAAAGAATATTGGACTGGGTCACAAGTGGAAGGTTAAGAACTATTTTGTAAAAATTTTATAATTTTATATATATGAACTTATGTATATATACATGTGTTTAGGATTATAATAGGAAATGTCATGATCAAAAAATTCTGAAGTCCACTTTGAAACCTGCATGTCAACCAAGCCACACAGATCTCACCGCGGCTAGTAACTGCTCCTATAAGCTAAGCCAAGGCTGCTAATGGTTTTGCCTCTCATCCACTAAGACAAGGCCTCAAGAAAGTGGTTCTTTGGATGGCTATAAATAGAAGAATGCTCAGCTCTACTCAGCAAAGACATTCTTATGTCAAGTGCTCAAGTAGGCTTAACACTGGTACTACTGAAAGCCACTCTGACCACTACTTGTTTGTTCGTATAAAAAAAGGAAGAGGGCAAAGTGTTACGACAACAGTCATTGATATGAATTTTACTTCTAACATTCTAGGTAAGTGTAGATAAGACTGGGACTTGTTTTTAATACCAAATGGTTTATTTAAAAAGAATGAAAGAAAAAATATTCCTTTTAATACTGCTTGTACATTCCCAGTAGGTACTGAGTTTGACACTGAGAAAAGAAAATTGAAGACACAGCCCTGGTTACGAGGAGTCCCCATTGCAGTGAGAGACAAAAGCATCTCTGCTGTCTCCATACCTCTCAGTGCCTTAACTAAGCTTTTTGCTTTCCATATGTTCTCCAGCAAAATGGGCATTGTTCCAAATATAACAAGCCCCTATATCAGAAGTGATGTAAGAGATATATGGTACTTTAATAGAACAAAATCAGTGTGAGGGTAAAGCCTTATTTATCTAAGTAGATTACACTCTTTTTTTTTTTTTTTTTTGAGACAGAGTCTCACTATGTCACCCTTGGTAGAGTGCTCTGGTGTCACAGCTCACAGCAACCTCAAACTCTTGGGCTTAAGCGATTCTCTTGCCTCAGCCTCCCAAGTAGCTGGGACTACAGGTGCCCACCATAACGCCCGGCTATTTCTTTTGTTGTAGTTGTCAATGTCGTTTAGCAGGCCCAGGCTGGGTTCGAACCCACCAGCCCAGGTATATGTGGCCAGCACCCTAACCACTGAGCTACAGGCACCACGCCTAGATTATAATTTTAAAATGAAAATGTAAAACAAAAAAAGACAACAAAAAAATCATTACAAACAGTACACTCAAGATGAAAAAGTAAGAGAAGTTTTTGTTTATTTTACAAAGATCACAGATCTACTGTCTTCTGAATGGTGTACGGCCATAAACTCAAGTAAACAACACTCCCAAAATACATCATCTCATGCTCAACACTGCCCCTCAACAATGAAGTTTTAAGATACTCATGACCACCACCATCATTAATACCAGTACTACTAAAACAACAACAGCAGCAACAACATTAAAAGCCCCTCAACAATAGGAACTATGACTTATTCACCTTTGCATCAAAAATACATAGCATAATGCTTGGCAAGTGATACACCTTTAATAACTAGTGAATAAAGAATGTCCTGTGTAGAACCTCCACCCACTCTTACCTGCTCTTACTCCCCGATACTGAGGAGTGGCAAACATGTCCCACTGGGAGACTATGATGGCTGCAATGCCCAGCACACAGATGACAATCAAGTAGATGAAGCAAGGTTGTGGGTTACAGTAGAAAGAATAATAAAGCCAAGGAACAAAACTTCCCATAATCAGAAGAGCAATACCAGAGTAATCCAGTCTAGGATAGAAAAAAAAAAAAAATCAATTTTATGCTAAAAATCCCTGAACATTATAGCTTTAATTTAATCCCCCATGACATGAGATATCATCAACAGCGAAAGGCAAATGGGGTTGCTTTTTCATTGAAAAAAGAGTTCCCATCAGACGGTATTAAGAATTCTGCCATCTCTGGATGTTGTTCCCTAGCCCACTACCCCTAACGATTGACCAAAATATTGACTTCACAGATACTTACTTAGAGAAGAGCCGGGAAACCCCTTCTGAGTGGCAGTAGACTGTGTGGAAGAGCCATGAAAAAGAAAGGCAGAGAATGGCTCCTAAGAAAAATAATCCAAAGACCACCTTCTCTTGCAGAGGGGCCACAAAAGAGATGTTTGGGCGAAACATATAAAAGATCCCCAGGCACAGGAAAAAGACACAACCTAGGAAGAGCACAAGAAATAGATAAAATATCCTTTTAAAGAGACAGTGTTGATTCTGTCTTCTATCCTTCACAGTCACAGTGATACCTGAATCAAAAGCTTCATGAGAAAAATTTTTCAAATGACTGAAGCGTATCTAAAAGTTCGATTTACTTTCCAACACTGTTGGTATCACACATACTTCAGCTTCATAAACTGAATATACAGAATATTATAATTTATTAATGTAAAAGCATAATCCAAAAAGAAACAAGACAGTGCTACTACATCTTAAAAGACTAAATGAGTCTATTTCTACCTGTGCATCTAGTATAAAATTTCATTTATAAAGTTTTTGACACAAACAGCTCAGCCTTCAAAGGTTCACTGTGCTTTCGTTTTTGCAATGAATTCCAATATCCCTAAACATTGCCAAGAAATACAACTTTTCCCCACCAACAGCTGTCAAAGAGCATTATGCTGCTTCTCTAGGCCTCATCAGCTGGCCCAGCAGATTCAAGTTAATAATAGCAAAGCACCTGTTCAGGTCATTTCCTCACCACTTTCTAAACAATTCTTCTCCACAGTAAGATAGCATTTTCCTGTTGCCTACAGAAGGCCCACATAACACAAAGAGGGCACAGAAATTCAGAAGTTAAATCACATTTGCTAAGAGATTCCATTTTATCATTTTAATTTAAAAATTACCCTCACTTTAGAAATCAGCAACAAACTTGATTTGCGTCTCCATTCTACTCTCACTAAACTAGTGGAAAGAAACTTGCAGGTACCATAGAAATCAAATGTGAGATAAGAAACGCAAATTAAATGGAGTAAGGCCAGAAACTATTTAGTATATTCACAAGGTTCTATGACCATCACCACTATCTAATTCCAAAACATTTTTACCACCCCAAACAGAAGTCCTATACCTGTTGTCCTCCCCTATTCCCTACTCCTCCAAGCTCTAGACTACCACTAATCTACTTTTGATTGCCATGGCTGTGCCTATTCTGGACATTTCATGTACGTGGAATCACACATATGCTCCATTTATATGTGACCTTCTGTGTCCGATTTTTCTCACTTAGCAAATGTTTTCAAAGGCTCACCATGTAGCATGTGTCAATAGAACTTTATCCCCTTTTATGGCTTAATAAAATCCCATGATATAAATTTACCATATTTTGTTTATCCATTCATTAGTTAGTAGACATCAAGGTTGTTTCCATTTTTTAACTATTATGGATGTCACTGCAAACATTTATGTTCATGTACACATTTTTTGTGTGAACATCTTTTCAATCATTTAGGGTATATATCCAAAAGTAGAATTGCTGGTAACTTTTTTTTTTTTTTTTGAGACACAGTCTCACTACAGCACCCTTGGTAGAGTGCCATAGCATCACAGCTCACGGCAACCTCAAACTCTTGGGCTCAAGTGATTCTCTTGCCTCAGCCTCCCAAACAGCTGGGACTACAGGCGCCCATCACAACGTCCAGCTATGTTTTTTGTTGTTGTTGTTGTAGTTGTCATTGTTGTTTGGGAAGCCCGCGCTGGGTTTGAACCTGCCAGCTCCAGTTTATGTGGCTAGTGCCCTAGCTGCTAAGCTATAGGCACCAAGCCTGGTAGCTCTAACATTTAAAGCAGTGGTTCTCAACCTGTGGTTCGTGACCCCTTTTTAACAATGAAAATACATTGCAGCATTAGGAAAGTTGAGAACCACTGTTTTAAAGGAACTGAGAAACTGTTTTCCATAGGAGCTGTCCTATTTTGCATTCCTACCGGTAATATATGAGGATTCCAATTTCTCCAAATTCTTGCCAAGACTTGTTATTTTCCATTCTCTTGATTACAGCCATTCTAGTGAATGTAAAGTGCTATTTCATTGCAATTCTCCAAGCATCTCATTTGCACCTCCCTAAATGACTAATGATAATACCTTTTCATGAGCTTATTGGCCATTTGTAGATCTTTTCTGAAGTAATGTCTACTCAAATGTTTTGCCCTTTTTAAAAATGGGTTGTCTTGGCTCGGTGCCTGTGGCTCAATGGGCTAAGGCGCCAGCTACATACACCTGAGCTGGAGGGTTCAAGGCCAGCCCGGGCCCGCCAAACAACAATGACGGTTGCAACCAAAAAAAAAAAAAAAAATGGCCGGGCATTGTGGCGGGCGCCTGTAGTCCCAGCTACTTGGGAGGCAGAGGCAGGAGACTCGCTTAAGCCCAGGAATTGGAGGTTGCTGTGAGCTGTGATGCCACAGCACTCTATCCAGGGTGACAGCTTGAGGCTCTGTCTCAAAAAAAAAAAAAA
>CAUYON010179978.1:0-13710 GCA_963573935.1 Arctocebus calabarensis
TAGGAAATTCACAAGAAATTGACCTAGGCATAGGAAATGGGGGTTCCACATTTAGTCCTAAGTGTAAAGTGAAGGAGACACCAAGGCACAGGTGTCTCCTCGGCAGTTGTCCAGCCTTTTTGGCTATTGGAGCCTCTGGTAGGGGTACTTCATAAGCAGTAACTGAGTAGATGAATAACTTAAAAAATTAACTAAATCTTCTTCTGCACTTCTTAGACCTGAGTGAAACTGCTGCTTTCTATAAGAGAAAAGAAAAGATGCCTTCTCTTTTCCTCCTATGGATAGTGCATAGTGAAAGATTAATGGTAGATAAAAACACAGTGATTTTATAAAGGAGTATGGGTCAATTAGGACAAAAACAAATGCTATTTTTTTCAAGATTTGAAGCTTTAACTCTCCAGATTCTTTTATTGTATAATTGCTCAAAAATAACTGAGTGATTTAAATTACTATCTATACTATTTGCCAATGAAATGATATTTTGTCAAAATTAATTGCCTTTTATTTTTGCCAAACCTATTTTTAAAGAATACAATCAAAGTATAAAAATGGTTTTCAGCAAACAAAGCTCAATTAACATAAATGATATGGAGATAACTACATTATTATTCAATGATGTGTTTCAAATCATTTTGCATGCTTTAGTACTCAGTAAAAGTACAACATGATAAAGTTTTAAAAACATTTAAATTATCTCTAATTTGTACAACCATCACAGTCAAAATGCATTAAGTTAATAAAGTTAACATTTACATAATGGCACTGCCACCGAAGTATACTTTAATATAAACTGAACTAGATTATAATTTACCAGGGGGGGAAAGCTCTCCTAATTGCCAAAGCAGTGTCTTAACAGTGAATGATGTTCATAACATACAGAAATACAATCAGGATTTACAGCCTCAAAGGACCTGTAACCTAATGCTTCAAAATGAGGGGGGAAATGAAGAAATTTGAAAAAGCACTCTACTTCAGTTTTTTTGTTTATTTGCTTGCTTCGCCCCTGTTTAAGCTCTAAGGATGAGGAAATGAATAGGTTTACATCAAATATTCAAATTTAAAAGAATAATTATTATAACAGTTATCACTTATGTAATTCTCACTATTCAACACCCTTCTAATAGTTTATATATAAATTATCCAAACATCTGTTCCCTAGTCAGATAATTCAAAGCCAGCATTCCCAAACTAAACTCATTACCCTCTTCATGTTTAAAGAAACACTTTAGACATAATAAATTTAACGGAGTTTATTTCCTGAAAAAATTCATGAATCAGCCACCACCCAGGACCAGAGCAAGTTCAGAGAGCTCTGCCCAGCAGCTTGGACAGTGGGTTTTTATAGTCTAGACATAGGAGTGAAACAAACAATCACCCGATTGGCTACAGGTAGGCATCTTCTTATTTGGGCCCGGTCTGATCATTTGGATGCCTGTGATTGGCTAAAGCTAGATTATTTATGATTGGCTGAAACCAGCTATTTGTTTGCCTATGTACTAAGTTAGGTCGTAGTTTGTTACAAGGGCACTCAAAGTACCCAGACAATATCAAACAAACGGCCACCAGTTTAATTTAATTCTGTACCCACAAACCTGCAAATCATTTGAGCTATTTTCTTAACTATTTACTGGTAGAAATGTACTCTGTTTAAGAAAGCCCCAAAAACCAAAATATAGAGATACAAAACAGATTATTTTAATTTTGGATATGTTGAAATGCTTTCATATTACATGATGTAATTAAAATACAACTTTTCTTTTGGTTCTCCATCATCTCCTTAAATTGGGTAATCTCTTACATTTGTATAAAAACTCTGTCTAAAGTCCAAGGCTTTTTTAATTCACTCTTGGGTAATAGATCACCAAAAAAGTCTCAGTTCCAGAAAGTAGAATAGTGGTTGCCAGGGGCTGGGGGTGGGGGTAGGACAACCAGGAATTATTTTTAATGGATATAGAATTCCAGTTTACAAGATGAAAAGAATCATAGGGATAAACAGTGGTGATGCTTGCACATTGTATGAATGTATTAATGACACTGAACTGTACACTTAAAAATCGTTATAATTATAAATTTTATGTTCCATTTTGCCACAATAAAAATAATGGTAAAAAAGTCTTAATTTAAATATTAAATGTGGTATGGAATAATTAAAACTCTGAACTTGACTTATGTCACTGCTCTCTAGCTCTGGCTTCAGGATGGAAGTCTACAGTGAGAAAGACACATATGATTGGCTTCTCTCTAGTTCACAATGTTTCCTTCTGCTGAATAATGGGGTCTTGGCCCACTTGTTCTGGTTCAGAGGAAGGAGAAAGGAAAAGGCGCAAGAAGGAACTCAATTATCATGAACTGGTCTTACACTTCATGCTCCTGGTAGAAGACTAATGTTGATCTCCCTCTCTCTCTCTCTGGTGGGGCTTTAGTGAGTTCCTCTCACTGTGCTCCAACACTGAGTCCCTGTCTCTCTGATCCAGAAGGATCCATTTCTCTTACAGGTCATATAACACCCCTCTCAGGTATACCTCCACAGTCTTTCTGCTGAGGACTCGATTGCCCTGTAGGAGGCCTATTGAACAGATGGAGAATTCATACTGAATTACTCCCATGCAGCCCACATCCCCCTCCACTTGACATACTCATGCATCCTTTACCCCGACAACATCTTTGAGGCAGGCTGATTCCACAGCAGCAGCAACCACCAGCAAAGCTACTAGTCAGCCCTTGTCTCTCCCTCTAGACTGTGTGGACAGGAATTAGACGGCAGACCCCAGTTCACCATAGTTCTCTCAGGTTCAGTCAGCCAACAGTTTGCATAACTTTAGGGAATACACTTCAAAATCTTCAAAGTATCCATTGCATTCACCAAATGCAGGTGATATTATAAAATTCATCTCTCAAAGGTAGGTAATGGGGTTTCAAAGCAAGAAAAAAAAATGCTTTCCAAATAAATGTATTTGGCTGTCTTCTCTCTCTCTCCTCATCCTCTGAACAATTTTTATATCCTTGGTCTGCTAAGTCAGAGAACTGATTCTCAGAAAATTCCTTTACTAAAGTCTACATTTACAGATATGTCTCACTCTCCATTTTGCTATCAATAACTATTTTATTAGTACCCCAATTGAAACAGAGGCATGAAGAGTCTTGTTCTAACATGACTGTAATAGCTAGTTGAAGGCTAAACTTCTGTAATAGAGTCCCAAAAGACAGCAGATTAAATAAGTCTACAGCTTTACTTTTCACCACTGGAAAGGCTGCTTTGCTTGATTAATGTAGGACTCTAATTCCTTCCATCTTGATCCTCTGCCACCCTTTAGATCAGTAATTCTTAAATCTTTCATTCCTGGACTCCCATTACATTCTTAAAAATCATTGACAACCCATAAAAATCTAAAACACTGCCACCATAAAGTGTTAGCAAGGACATAGAGCAACAGAAATTCACTCATTGATGATAGAAATGCAAAATGGCACAGCCACTTTGCAAGACAGTTTGGCAGTTTCTCACAAAACTAAACATATTCTTACCATATGATCCAACAAACAGCTCCTTGGTATTTTCTCAAATGAATTGAAAACTTATGTCCAGACAAAAATCTGCACATGAATGTGTATGACAGCTTTACTGGAATTGCCCAAACTTGGAAGCGGCCAAGATGTCCTTCAGTGGGTGAATAGATAAATAAACTGTGCTACATCCAGACAATGGAATGTTAGTCAGTGCTAAAAAGAAATGAGCTATCAAACTATAAAAAGGCATAGAGGAAGTTTAAATGCATATGCAATGAAAGCAGCCAATCTGAAATGGCTACATACTGCATGGTTACAATTACAGGCTCTCTGGGAAAGGAGTGCCTTTTTGAAGACAGTAAAAAGATCAATGGTAACCAAGGGCAAGGGGGAAGGGAGAGATGAATAGGCAGAGCACAAAGAATTTTTAGGGCAGTGAAAATATTCTGTATAATACTATCATGGTGGGCGCATACATTTGTCAAAACCCATAAAATGCAGAGCACCAAGTATGAACACTATTGTAAACTATGCCCTTTGAGTGATAATGACATGCCATCGTAGACTTATCAATCATAATAAACATACTATTCTGGTTTGGGATGGTGATAGTTGGGAGGATGAGGTGAGGGGGTGAGGAGATATATGAAAATTTTCTGTACTTTCCATTTAATTTTGCTGTGTACTTAAAATTTCTATTAAAAAAAAGTCAAATAAGATTCTTGAGGACCCCAAAAAGCTTTGGATTTTACACACTAAAAACTGTATCAACAATTATTGCATTAGTGGAATAAAATCAAACAACCCCATTAAAAAGTGGCCATAAGGCATGAATAGAAGTTTTTCAAAAGAAGATAGACTAATGGCCAATAATCATAGGAAAAAATGTTCAACTTCACTAATCATCAGGGAAATGAAATGCAAATCAAAACCACAATGACACATCACCTAGCTCCAGTGAGAAGAGCTTTTATCAAAAAGTCCAAAACCAATAGGCTTGGATATAGAGAGAAAGGAACACTAATACACTGTTGGTGGGACTTCAAACTAGTATAATCTCCAAGGAAAATAATATGGAGATTCCTCAAGGAACTAAAAGTAGACTTATTATTTGATCCATCAATCCCATTACTGGATATTTACCTAAAGGAAAAGGTCATTTTATAAAAAAGACACTTGCACTCAAATGTTTATTATAGCACAATTCACAATCACAAAGATGTGGAACCAACCCAAGAACCAATTAATCCCTGTATGGATTAACAAAATGTGTTATACATATACCGGCCATGGAGAAAGATGACTTAATCCCTTTTGCAACAATTTGGATGGAACTGGAAACCATTGCCCTAAGCGTAATATCTACAGAATGGAAAAACAAACAGCACATGCACTCAGCATTAAACTGGAACTAACTGAACAGTACTCATATGCAAAGATGGAAGTAAAACTCAGTGGAAATCAAGCACTGGGAAGGTGGGGAAGAGGGCATGGGTGAAATCACATCTAACTGGTACAGTGAACACTCTCTGGGTGATGGGTACACTTAATAACCCTGACTCAAGCAATGAAGCAATCCATGCAAACAAAACATTTGTGCTCATGTATATTCTGAAATTATTTTTTAAGTTTCAGTTAAATATAGAAAATAATCTGAAAAAAATTATCGCCTTAGAGATTAAAGCTAAATTGTGATAGTATTTACTTAGTTACTTATTTTGTTTGTTTTGTTTGAGGTGGTTTACTTTCTTTGTTTGTTTTGTCTTACTTTGTTTTGTTTGAGACAAGGTCTTGTTCTATTACCCAGGCTAGAGAGCAGTGTGCATTACCATAGCTCACTGCAACCTTAAACTCTTGGGCTTGAATGATCCTCTTCCCTCATCCTCCCAAGTAAGTGGAACTATTGGCACACACCACCATACCTGGCTAATTTTTCTATTTTATTTTATTTTATTATTTTAATTAATTAATTAATTTTATACTTTTGCTCTTTCTTGAGCTAGTATCAAACAATCCTCCAATCTTAGTCTCCCAAACTGTTAGGATTACAAGTGGGAGCCACCCCGCTAGAACTGTTCATTTATTTAAAAATAACAACAATCAACTTATATATGAATAGAAGTTATATATTTCCAGAAAAAATAAATCTGTTTAGTAAAACAAACATTTAATGAGAAGAGTAAAATTGTTTGGCTTTTTAAAATCTCTTTAATGTCTGGGTTAATGAAAGTCAGTTGGATTCTCATATCATCTTATGCATTAAGTATGTTGTACTATGTTGCTTTCATTGAAATACATAAATGAATTCCAGCCTCACACAGAAGTGTAGCTGAAAAAGGGAGGGCTTTATAATAGTCTTTCCATGACTATTTTTGTTCGATATTATACAAAAAATAGGACAAGTGAAGGTTGTTTATAGGATAGTTCCAGGGTAGAATCTGAAATCTGATATTAATGAACTTTTCACATTCTGTTATATTAAAATTCACTGATCTATCTTTCCATTTGAATGGATTTCGTAACTCTGTGTGATTTTGTAACAACATACATTAGTCAAATCTTGGCTCACTGAGTTAATAGAAGTTTTCCAAATGTTGATACACATCATTATGTGATATTTTAAAAACATATTAATCAATATACTGTCAACATCATCAGAAAATAAGTATTGAGACTCTGTCAAATTCATAGTAGCAGATCAAAGTTTTTAAAAATATCTTTGCTAGATCACCCAAATCTTAACATTGGCTATCTTGTTAATTAAAAAAAAAAAGTCTGCCAAAATCTCCTGGTTTAAATAACCATAGTTTTTCTATCTACTGATTTAAAAGGAAGTGTTAAAAACTAAAAAAAAAACAAACAAACAACAAAAAAAAGCAAGTCCAGCCATAAACAGAAAGTCATACAACGAGTTTTGAAACAACCATCACTTGGGTATGTAGCATATGGGAAGGATTAGATGCATACTTGACATTTTGTCACAGTGAATGTTCAAAAGATGTGTACTCAGGGGCCAAGATTAAATAAAATTAATGGTTTTTACTGCTTCATCAAGTACAACCTTAGGTAAAATTGGGACTGTTTACTATTAGTGTTGTATTGAATGACTACTGAATGACTTGTACAATGTACTTGTATGATGAACTGCCTAAATTTATATGCTAAAGTGACAGCTTTACCCATCATTGATTTTGTACCATCAATGTGAATGTCAGCATAGTGGAAAAAAGAAAATAACAAATTAATATTATTGTGAAGATAGTTTTGACCTCTCAGGCTCTCAAAAGTGTCTTGGAGATTACGAGAGTATGGAAACCACACTTTGAAGTCAACTGTATGAGAGTTCTGTCTGTATCTGCATGGTCTAAGTTAGGCAAACTCCCTATCAGCCTGTTGTTATGGAAACCTACTAAAGAAAAATAAGTATGTGTTGTTTCTGTTTGCATTGTACTGGTGAGAACTTGATCACTTTGTGTTCAATATCTATTTCAGAGTGATCCATCCCCCAAATTTAGTGGCTTAAAACAACCACCATCTTATTCAGTTCATTATTCCATGGGTTGGCAATGTGTACTCAGCTGGACGGTTCTGATCTCTATTAAAATTCTTCATGCATCATTGATCAACTAGGTGGTTTTTGCTTCTAGGGGTTTGCGTATTGTCATCTGAAGAGATGAGGTAATTAGCCATGTGCCTCTTACCATCCAGCATACTAGCCAAGCTTATTTGCAGATAGCACTGAAATTCCAAGGAAAAGCAATGGTATGAAAGGCCTATTGAAACCTATGCTCAGAATTGACACAAATATTACTCCCACTGCATTCTATATTAGGCAAGCAAGTAATAGGCCAGCTCATATTCAAAGGAAAGGGCAGTAGACTTTACCTAATGAAAGCAGGAGAAGCAAAGTTACACTGCAAAAGAGTGCGAATTCAGGGAAGGGAATAGTTATAGTCAGTTTGCAAATACTCTACCAGACGTGGCCAAAATTAGCTGCCAGAAAGGGTGACAGAGTCTTTAAATGGCAGGCATAAACTGATAGGTAGAAAAAACAGTTTTATTGGGAACAAATTAGCAGTCTATAAAGATTTCAGTTGCCCCCAATACTAAACAAAATAACTACAAAGCTTTTGGGGGAAGTTGACAATTTGATTCTAAGATTTATGCAGTTAAACAAGTGGTTTTCCTATGTAAGAAGTGACAAGATGATGCTAAAGAAGAACATAGTGGAGACACCCGCCTTTGCACATATCCAGATCACTGGACCAGAAACAAACCCAGGTATATATGGAAACTCTATTGTCAGGGAGGATGTATTATATATCTATGGGATATAAGGACTGTCTTTGTCTACTTTGTGCTGTTATGATAGCATACTGACACTGGACAGGTGGCACCAAGACCTGCCGCCTTAACCCTGTCGGGAACCAGTGGGCTGGAGGGTGGGCAGGGGGGCCCTGGGAGGCTTCAGTAGCTGGAAGGGCCAGACAACTGTGGGGGAGACACTGGTGCCTTGGTCTCCTTCCCCTTGCACTTCCCGCTGAAGGGAAAACCCCACCTTTACTAGGGCTGGTCAATTTCATGGCCAGTCAATTTCTTGTAGCCTCCGAGGCCTGAGCGTTCTGGCCCACTGCTGCGAAATGGAAGGCTGGCTGTAACTTCAGAAGACCTACTCCCTAAAAGTAACATTGAGTTGGCAAAACAACCCCCTGTGACTATAGATACTCCTGAGCAGAGAGCCCAAACACAGACTTTGGACTCTTGTTTCCCACCTGGGTTCTCTCTGCCAGGAGCTTTGGTTTTTATAGCTTTTGTATTCTTTGTGAATAAATCCTGTCTTTGCTGTTATGATAGGATACCACTGACTCAATAATTTATAATGAACAGAAATTTACTGGCTCATAGTTTTGGAAGCTGAAAAGTCCAAGATCTAGGGGTTTGCATCTTGCAAGGGTCTTCTTGTTGCGTCATCCCCTGACAGAAGATAGAAGGACAAGAGAGAGAAAGAAGGGGCCACATGGGATTAAGCCTTACCTCTTAACACTGCTACAATGCAACTAAACTTCAAGATGTGTTCTATTGGGACAGTCATACCATAACAAGGACTAATGACTTTGATGGAAAAGGGCAAACCAGAACAATTTTAGAAAGTAATGCCAAATAACTTTATGATCTGAAGGAAAACAAGGATCCTTGATTATAAGATCCAAAGTTATTATAACTATATTAAAATTGGGGCCTTCTTCTTATCAAGAGTGTGATAAGACAACATAGAAATGGAACTGAAATAAAAAAATAGATTAATAGAATAGAACAGCAAGGCAAAAATGGCTCAAACTGATCATGAGGCATAGACCAAGAGAGAACATTTACAAGTAACCAGCAAAAAAAAATCACTATCTAGAGTGTACGAAAACCCATAAAGAAAAGAAAGAAGGCAAGCAACACAGTCATCCCAGAGAAGAGGAGGTATGTGGGGTGGATAAGCATATAAAAAAAAGATGTCCAGTCTCATCAATAATTGGGGGATGGGGGAGCCAAAATCAAATGGCATGTTATAAATCCCCAATTCTGCAAATATTGAAATATCTGATGTCACATGTCTTCATAATGAGGATATTTAGTGAAAGCAACCCTTATACACTTAAACACTACTAGTAGGAGCACAACCCCTTTGGAAAACAGTTTGGCAATATACAGTGCAGTGTACTTAGCATACCCTTTTCAGCAGCAATTTCTCTCCTCAGGTATGTATTTAAAGAAAGTTTTGCACGTGTGCATGAGCAGACATACAATATCCATGGAAACATTGCTCATAAGAGCAATATTTGGGGAAAAACAAATATCTAATCACATTTTAATGAATAATTACATTTTCTGACTATAGAATATTGTACATATATATCAGCTAAAGGTGAAATGAGGGCTGGTTGTGATGGCTCACGCTTGTAATTTCAGCAAGCGAAAAGGTCCAGGAATTCAAGACAAGCCTGAGAAATAGAGAGACGCCCTGTCTCTACAAAAAAATAGAAAAATTAGTTGGGTGTGGTGACATACACCTGTAGCTCTGGCTACTAGGGAGACTGAGGTGGGAGGATGACTTGAGTCCAGCAGTTTTAGGTTGCACAGTGAACTGTGATGATGGCACTGTCCTCTAACCCAGGCAATAGAGCAATTCACTATCTTAAAAAAAAATAAGGACTCTCAAAAACTTATATTAATAATAATTTTAAAAAGATAAAAGCAAGTGATGACAACAAATACATTGTATGGGTCCTATGATGATAAAGCACATTTCAAACTAAACTGTGCTTCCTAAGGATTCATTACCAGACACCAGTTCTGGTTTATTCTACTGCCAACGTGGCTAAGCCAGGAGCTGCATGTCACAGAGTTCCTTTCCTGATGCAAGCATGAGATTAGACTTTCATAAAGAGATACTTGCACAAGATACAGGAGGCAGAAGTGAAACAGCCTTCAATTTTCTCAAAGGGCGTGTGAATCAGATGTGTGATACCAGCACAGAGGCAGAGAAGTGTGGGGCTTCCAGTTTACACTTCCTCTTGTCCACCGGGTACCTGTCCTGCTTCCTCCCTGCCAGCCCCCTGATGAGCCTGAAGCAGAGGGGCAATCACTTCCCCTTGTCTTCTCCCTCTTTGTGGCTCACTCCAGTGACTGGTCTTAGCTCTTCTTTGAAATTCTGATTTGCCCATCCATGCAGTGCTCAGGAAGTCTGGGTAGTCATTTCTCCTCCATTTCTCCCATTGCCCTTTCCAGATCGTCACTAACAGTAACAGGTGTAAATCCCATAATAACCCCCCCTCCCACATCATAGTGGCTCTGTTTTCCTTATGAAACCCTTCCAGATACATTGGCAACACTATAAAGATAAGCAAAAGAACACCTCAGACAAAATTCAAGACACCAGCAGCTCTGGTGAGGAGGGGAAGGGACAGAGTTAAGAAGGGACACACAGGGCACTTGAGGCAGTAGAATGTCCTTCTTCCTTAGGAGGGTGTGAGTATGCAAGCACTTAGTTTAGCATAATTATTTATAAAATTGTACATATATAATATGTACTTCTATCTGCTATAAAGTTTACAATTAAAAATTAAACACAAACAAAGACGTATAGGGAAATGTTTTAAACCAGAGTCCAAATCTTCAGGAAAAGTCAAGATGCTGTAAAGGCTAAGAAGAAAAAGAATAGCCTCTGGTCAAAGAGAAACCAGTGTTGGGACTTGGTCTCTGTGCAGAGAGGCAGGAAGAAGCAGTAAGAGCCAGAGACCCAGGTGGTGAGGTGGCAGACTGCTCACTCCCCAGATGGTAGAGCGTAAGTGCAGTGGTGATCGGGGACAGGGAGGGGACTGGGGAACTCTTCCGAGGAGAGACCTATGTCCTAACACAGGAAGTACATGTACCGGTTCTACCCAGGATGGGAGGTGTAGTCAGGAAAAGGCAATGTGGTTCAGAGCTGGCAGTAGTGAAGAGAGACCAAGACACAGCAGAGGATACGGTTTCCAAACGGCTTCCTAGAGGATATATAGAGAGCTGGGGGATCAGCAGCTGGTGAGCTGAACCTAAGGGTGAGCTGGATTGAGAGGTAGACCTCAGGTCAGGGAGCTGGGGAGACAATTTGAATACCCCTAGCCGTCACCATTGACAGAATCCTTGCTTAGCGGGCTGACTTCTAAACATTGGCTTTCCTCTTTTGTTCCTGAATTCAACTCATTTCGCTGATGATCTCATTCAATTTCATGACTTTTAATACTATTTCTATTTCAGCCCAGACCTTTCCCCTGAACTCCAGACTTTCATATCTGACTGCCTCTGCAATATGTCAATTTGAATGTTTAATTGTCATCTCATATGTTCTGTATGGAGGTCCTTAACACACACAAACCACCCCACCACTCCAGTCCCAAATCTACTTCTCTCACCACCATCTCCACCTCAACAAATGACAGTTACATACTATTGTTTAGGCGAATGTGGCGTCTTTCTTGACTGCTCTCCTCCTCCCACATCCTGCACGGGATCCCTGGCAAACCCTGGGAGTCTGCGGCAGCGGCACCAGTCTTCCTGTGAGTTCATTAACCCAGCAGCCCTGGCTGCCTCGTGCCTTTGCACTCGTCATTCCTTCTGCCTGGTGTTCTCTGTCCTGAGAAATCTGCCTGGCGGCCTCCTTCATCTCATTTATTCTTTCCTCAAATATCTTTTTAATGAGTCCTTTTCAACTAATCCTAGTTAAAAATTACAAACCAGCCCCAAAACACTTTCTAATCCTTTTTCTTGCTTTATTTTTCCCCTTAACAGGTATCATTTAATATAACATATATGTTCTATTTAAGTTTTTCTTCTATTTTCTAAACACATACACACATACATGAGTATAAGCTCCAGAAAGGTGGAGATTTATGTTTATTTAGTTTATTGCATTGGTCCCAAAAGTGGAACAGTGCCCAGCACACCAGAGGCTCTCAAAGAATATTTGCTGAATACATAAATGAGTGAGTGAGTGCTTACAATTTCAGGCACTCTAAGTGCTTCACATGAGTTACTATGCTATCCTCTCACAATTTTCATTTTACAGAAAGGAACCTGAAGATTTTAGAGAGTTTATTGGGCTTGTCCAAGGTCCCTTGTACTAAGAGTGACAGAGCTGGGAAACAAATCCAGCAATTTGGTTCCAGAGGCCCACTCTTAACCATAGTGCCACTCTTTTCCTGGACAAGGAGCAGGTCCATGACATTGCCTACACAGAAACTAGGAGTCAGGTGCCAAAGAAACCAGATGTAAACCCCCAAATCCACAGTAACTGTACACAATTGCACTGCAGAATATTTTAATAAGCAAAAGTGCTTTAAATATGTGTATTGTAAGGCTGTGTTAATTGGGGACTGATAAAATCTGAAACTGCAATCCATGATTAAAAATAGAAAACATGGTTTTGCAAATAAATTTTTGTCTAAAAATGAAATGGCCACAGGATGGCAGTAAAAGGCAAGAGATAAGGATAGGCCACTTATTAACCCTTAGAAGAATTTTAAGGCCTAGAGAAACTTCAAGCAGCTGGACACAACCTGTATACCATTCTTCAAACTAGATACAGAAATAATAAAGAAAATCCTAAATACTAAAATTCTTTTCCTTGGGAAAAAATGATGCTCAATTGATGATTATGACATCTTCTAAGATGTCATCTTATAACTATTTTCAAGTTTGGACCAATATTTTTACAAATAAATTATGGAGTAACCAGCATCAGCATCCCCACCAGCATCTACAGATTGCAGATGCTGGCGCGGATGCAGGGAGAAAGGAACTCTTTTATACTGCTGGTGGGACTGCAAACTAATACCTCCTTTTTGGAAGGTAGTATGGAGAAAGCTCAAAGAACTCAACCTAGACCTCCCATTTGATCCTGCAATCCCATTGCTGGGCATCTATCCAGAAGAAAAAAAAAAACTTTAATTATAAGGACACTTGTACTAGGCTGTTTATCTCTGCCCAATTTACAATTGCTGAAGTGTGGAAACAGCCTAAATGTCCTTCAACCCAGGAGTGGATTGGTAAGCTATGGTATATGTATACCATGGAATATTACTCAGCCATCAAAAATAATGGAGACTTTACAGCATTTGTAGTAACTTGGATGGAGGTGGAACATATTATTCTTAGTGAAACATCACAGGAACGGAGACGCATGAATCCTATGTATTCAACTTTGATTTGAGGACAATTAATGACAATCAATGAAATGAGGGAAGGAGAGACAGACAGAGAAGGAGGGAGGAGGTGAGAGAAAGAAAACCAAAAAAGAAAGAAAAGAAAATAGTGGAGTAGCTTTAAGATGGTGGCCGAGTAACAGTTTCCTTGCAACTGGGCAAGGCAAGACTGGGGAGAGAAGAATTCAGGCCATCTCTGGCTGGCAAGATCTGCTCAGAAACATCCCTTTGGGGACACAGGGAGACAGTGTGAGACTTCTGGACCCCCTGAGGAAGGCAAAAGCAGTGGAGATCTGGCAAGTGCTTGTGTGTGTTCGTTTGGTCTGATCCTGCCGGCAGCTGTGGCTACAGCAGCAGTGAGATTGCAAACTGGAAAGGCCTTGCCTGTGAGCTGTTTGGGTTTCTTTTGGACTTGGCACTCAGTTGAACTGCCTTGAACTGGGGAAAGAGTGTGGGGGTCTTTGAGTGTTGTGTG
>CAUYON010179983.1:0-13053 GCA_963573935.1 Arctocebus calabarensis
CCTAAGATGTGATCAATTTTGGAGTATGTTCCATGGGCTGATG
Source organism: Arctocebus calabarensis (assembly GCA_963573935.1). Taxonomy (NCBI): domain Eukaryota; kingdom Metazoa; phylum Chordata; class Mammalia; order Primates; family Lorisidae; genus Arctocebus; species Arctocebus calabarensis. The sequence goes on from CAUYON010179983.1 coordinate 44, forward strand.
AGAAGAATGTGTACTCAATTTTATTAGGATGAAATGTTCTGTAGATGTCTGTTAAATCCAGATGTTGAATGGTTAAGTTTAAATCTAAAATTTCTTTATTCAGCTTCCTTTTACAGGATCTATCCAACACTGCTAAAGGAGTATTAAAATCTCCAACTACTATGGAGCTGGAGGAAATTAAGTTACTCAGGTCTATTAGAGTTTTTCTTCTCAAATTGAGGTGCATTCTGGTTGGGTGCGTAAATATTAATAATTGAAATCTCATTATATTTAGTATTACCTTTAACAAGTATGAAATGTCCATCTTTATCCTTCCTTACTTTGGTTGGTTAAAAACATATTGTATCTGCAAATAAGATTGCAACACCTGCTTTTTTCTGCCTTGCATTTGCCTGGAATATAGATGACCATCCCTTCACCTTGAGTCTAAATTTTTCTTTTAAGGTAAGATGAATCTTGTATTTCTCCATCATAAATGAAACTCAGTTTGGCTGGATACAGGATCCTGGGTTGAAAGTTATTTTGTTTTAGGCAATTAAAAGTTGATGACCATTCTCTTCTAGCTTGAAATGTTTGATCAGAGAGATCTGCAGTTATTCTAATATCCTTCCCCTTGTATGTTATGGATTTCTTGCATCTGGTTGCTTTCAAAATTTTCTCCTTCGTATTTAACTATGATGTGCCTGGGGATGTCTTATTTGGGTTGAGTCATGCTGGGGTTTGGAAACTGTCTGCTATCTGAATTTCAGAATCTCTTGGCATGTCTAGAAATTTATTTTTCATAATCTCATGAATACGAGACTCTGTGTCTTGTGAAGCTGCTTCATCATTTTTGTGGATCCCTATGAGGAGCATATTGGTTTTCTTTGAGTTATTCCAGAGCTCTCCGAGAGAGTGATCTGTTTTTGCCTTCCATTTCTCTTTCTCTTTTGAGATTTGAGATTGTCCAAAAGCTTTGTCTTCTATGTCAGAAATCCTTTCTTCTGCTTGCTCCATTCTGTTACTGAGGGATTCTACTGAATTTCTCAGATCTTTAAGGGCTGTAACTTCTTGTCTCAATGTGTCAAAATCTTTGGTCATTTTGTCTTTGAATTCGTTGAATTCTTGACACATCCTTTGGGTCACCTTTTGAATTATTGCTTGAAATTCTAATTCCATCTTTTCCTCCATTCTGCTGATCTTAGTCACCGCAATCCAGATTCTGAATTCAATTTTAGAGATCTCAGCCATTTGTCTATGCAAGGGTTCTTGTGCTGTGTCTGCCTTGTCATTCCTTGGAGGAGTTGGTCTACTCTGATTATTCATATTGCCACAGATTTTCCGTTGATTCCACCCCATGATTGTTTTTCATCATTTTGTCCGGCCGTCCTCAGAGTTGGGAAGGTGTCTCTCAAAGATTTCTCCCTGGCGTACCACTCTATTGTTACTGGAACTTTGTAGTGATTGACCCTGTGTAGATCTTCTGGGACTGCCCCAGCCATGGAGTTCTGGCTGTGGGACCTGCCCCGGAGTGTGGCACCCCTGGATCCAGCAGCATGGCAGAAGATGTTGAACACAGTACTGAGAGTGACAGTCACGGGGCTATGTGATCACCAGGGGAGTTCCTGGCTGAGGTCGGGCCTACAGAGGACTGGCAGTCACCGGCGGAGTCCCCGGCAGAGGAACAGCTTGCAGAGGCCCTGCAGGCTCAGGGTACGGAGGTACATGATTTCTGTTTGAGTTCCTGGCCAGGGGCGGGCCTGCGGGGGCCTGGCGGTCACCGGCGGTGTTCTTGGCAGAAGTTGGTACTGTGGGGCCTGGAAAGGGTGGGGCACAGGTCCACATGGTTGCCAGGGGAGTTCCTTGTCAGGGGCATGCCTGTGCAGACCTTGCGGGTGCCAAACACTGGCCCGCACAGTCACCAGAGGAATCTCTGGTCAGAGGCAGGGGCCTGGGAGTTTCTGGTGGAGTCCCTGATAAAAGGCAGAACGGTGGAGGCCATTCAAGTGCTGGGCGCAGGGCTGTGCAGTTGTCCAGGAAATTTTTGGCCAGTGGTGGGCCTGCAGAGAGGCCTTGTGGTCGCCGGTAGAGTCCCATGGCAGAAGACTGGCCTGCAGAGGCCCCATGGGTGCCAGGCAGAGGCCCATGCAGTTACCGGGAGTGTCCCTGGCTGGGGGCCTGACAGTCACAGGGGGAGTCCCTGACAGAAGGCAGATCTACAGAAGCCTGGCAAGTGCAGGGTGCAGGACCAGGCGATCACCCAGAGAGTTCTTGGCTGGGGACAGGCCTGCAGAAGCCTGGTGGTTGCCAGCTGATTACCTGGCAGAAAACTGGCCTGCAGAGGCCCCGTTGGTGCCAGGCGAAGGCCTGCATGATCTCCAGGGGAGTTCCTGGCCAGGGGCAGCCCTGTGGAGGCTTGACAGTCATTGGCAGAGTCTCTAGCAGATGACGGACCTGCAGAAGCCCGGCAAGCAGGTGCGCAGGGCCAGGCAGTTGCCAGGGGAGTCACTGGCCAGGGGCGGGCCTGCAAAGGCCTGGCAGTTGCATGCAGAGTTCCTGGCAGAAGAAGGGCTTGTGGAAGCCCTTCAGGCTTGGGGCAAATGACTGAACAGTTGCCAGGGGATTTACTGGCCAGGGGTGGGTCTGTGGGGGTCCTGCGTGTGCCAGGCAGAAGCCCACGTGGTCACTGGGGGAGTTGCTGGCTGGGGGTGGACCTGCGGAGGCCTGGCATTCACAGGCAGAATCTCTAGCAGACAGCAGACCTGCAGAAGCCTTGCAAGCATGGGGCGCAGGGCTAGGCACTTGCCTGCAGATTCCCTGGCTGGAGGTAGGGAGGCTTGCCGTGGTCCTCCAGAGTCTTTTCCCAGTGGGGCACTTGTTCTGGAAGGTGGGGGTGGGGGCGCTGCTCAGGGACCCCCTTCCTCAGTCTCAGTGAAGGTTAGGCTTCTGGTTCATCAGGTAAGGGGGAAAGGGGGTACTGTAAGTTCAGAATGGTGGGGAAAACTTTAGTTTTTCTGCTTAGCAAGAGAGTTTTCAGAGTCACACCAGGGTGCTCAGGGAAAGCACACCCCAATTCCCACAGCACTCTTCCGTGGGGTGAGACAAGAGGTCCACAGTTCACCACTTTTCTGTAGAAAACCCGCAGGAGGAAAAGAGGAATAAAAAAATAAAGGAAACAGAAAATCAAGAAAGTCAGAGCTTTCTTGGGGGAGAGGATGGACACTTTTCCTTTCAGATGAATTTTGTACCTGAAGCATGCTTTCTTGGAGTTGCAGCTTGTCTCAGCAGAGGTGACCCGCAGATATTCATTTCTCTCTCGGCTGGGCTCCCAGTATTCAGCTTAATTGCACAGTTTCTGGAGATTATATTCCCTTTTGGACAAGAGCCATTTTCGGAAGCTGCTTCCTGTCAGCTATCTTTCTCTGCCACACCCTTTACATGGTTTTTGTTTCTAGTCCTTATGTTAAACATTGTTATTGTTATTAAATTTTAAGCCTTTTAAATTCTGTAAGGCAAAAAGTGGAAACCTAATTAACACATATATATCTAAAAATATAAAAAATAATAAAAAATTGTACCTGCATATTAATTTGAGAAAATAACAATAAAGCTTAAAAAATTTTGAAAAAAATACTCAATACAATCCTAGCAATAGAATTCAATGACACATAAAAAGGTTGTATATCATGATCAAGTTGGTTTATCCCAGGGTTACAAGGTTGGTTCAACATATGTAAATCTATAAATATAATACACCACATAAATGAAATTAAAAATACAGAAAATGTGATAATATCAATTGATACAGAAAAGGCTTTTGATAATATCCAGTATCCTTTCATGATTATAACCCTTTGGAAAATTTTCTTAGAGGGGAACTTTCTTAGATTGATAGAGGCCATCTACAGGAAACCCACCTCCAATATCATATTGAATGGAGTGAAAGTGAAAACATTTCACTAGGAACTACACAAGGATGACCATGGTCACCAATGCCATTCAACATCGTACTGGAAGTCCTAGCCACTAAATGCCCTTCCTCCTCTCACCAATCACATTCCCCCTTCCACTCCCCTATCCCTTCTTGCTCCTTCCACTTATTATCATATATTTGTGTTTTATCATTTGTATAGAGAGTGTGTTTATATATGAGATTCATAATAGTATTGAGTACATTGGATACTATTTTTTCAGTTCTTGAGATACTTTTCTGACAAGAATATGTTCCAACTCCATCCAAGTAAACATAAATGTAAACTCTCCATCTTTTTATGGCTGAATAGTATTCCATGTTGTACATATAGCACAATTTGATAATCCATTCATGGGTTGTTGGGCATTTGGCCTGTTCCATGACTTGGCAATTATTAATTGGGCTACAATAAAGATTCTGGTGAAAATTACTTTGTGGTAAAATGACTTTTGTTTTTATGAGTAGATACATAGTAAAATAATTGAGAATCAAATGGGATGTCAACTTTCAGCTCTTTGAGGATTCTCCATATTTCTTTACATAAAGGTATTGTTAATCTGCAATCCCACCACCAGTGTAAAAGTGTTCCCTTCTCTCCACATCCATGCCAGCATTTGTAATGTGGACTAACCTTAAGGGAGTTAGGTGATATCTGAAGTTGGTTTTGATTTCTATTTCTCTGATGATTAAAGATGATGAACATTTTTTAAGTTGTTTTTCATCCATTCATCGGCTATCTTCTTAGAAGTTTCTGTTCAAGTCTCTCACCCACAATAAATTGTTTTGTTTGCTCTTTTCTTATTGATTAATTTTAGTTTTCTGTACATTCTCCTTATGAGACATTTGCCAGAATAATGATATGCAAAAAGATTCTCCCATTCTGTTAGCTGTCTTTTTGCTTTGGTTGTAATGCCCTTAGCTGAGTAGCTGGGACTACAGGCACCCACCACAACACATGGATTATTTTTCTGTTTTGCAGTTCAGCCAAGGCTGGGTTTGAACCCACCACCTTCCGTATATGGGGCCGGCGCCCTACTTGATGAGCCACAGGGACCACCCAGAAGTTTTTTAGCTTGTTCAAACCCCAGTTATTTCTTTTTGATGTTGCTGCAATTTCCAGGGGGTTGGGGGTCTTCATTATAAAATATTTTCCTAGGCAAATATATTCAAGCATTTTCTCTGCACTCACTTCTAGTATTTTTACAGTTTGATGTTTTAAATTTAAACCTTGTATTGAGTGAGAATGAACTTTTCTCAGTGGTGAGAAGTTTGGGTCATTTTAGTTCTGCAAGTAGCTAACCATTTCTCCCAGCACCATTTGTTAAATATACTTTCTTTTCCTCAGTTCATGTTTTTGTTAGGCTTATCAAAAATAAAATGACAATATTAAACTGGATTCATCTCTACATTATCTATTCTATTCCATAGGTGTAGGTCTGCATTTTTGTGCCAATACCATGCTTGTTTTGATCACTATAGATTTGTAATATAACCTGAAGTGTGTTAATACAGTATCTTCATATTTATTTTTATTTCTATGTATTGCATGTCTATTCAGGTATTTCTCTGATTTCATATATATATATATATATATGAGTACTAATTATTCAAGTTATTCAAAGTATGGCATTGGTGCTTTGATGGGGATTACATTAAATCTGTAGTTTGCTTTGGGTAGTATGGACATTTTAGCAATGTTGATTCTTTCTAGCCATGAGCATGGTATATTCTTCCATTTGTTAACATCTTCTACTATTTTTTTTTAGGGTTTCAGAGTTCTCCTTATAGAGATCTTTCGCATCTTTTGTCAGATATATTTCCATGTATTTCATCACACTTGTCATTTTTGTTAAAAGAAATGGAGTCCTCAATTGTACCTTTGGCTTTTCTATTATTGGAATATATTAAGTCTATGGAATTGTAGGTATTTATTTTATATCCTGAGACACTGCTATCTTCCTTCATTACTACTAAAAGCTTTGTAGTTGAGTCCTTGATTTTTTTTCTGGTAGAAGATTATGTCACCTGCAAAGAGCAATTGTTCATCCTCTTCTGTTATCGTTTTAATACCTTGATCTCCTGATTTCAATGTCTAGGACCTCTAGTACTATGTTGAATAGCAGTGGTGACAATGGGCATCCTTGTCTAGTTCCAGATAAGAGTTGAAATGCTTTAAATTTTATTCCATTCAATATGACATTGGCTGTAGGGTTCTTGTATATGTTCTCTGTCAGTGTAAGAAATTTCTCATATAAGCCAATTTTCTTTTCTTTTTTTCATAATGATAAACTTGTTTACTTCTGTAAAAATGAAAAAGGAACATATTAGTACATTTGTGTAGAAACATGGAGTTCTTAGAGTGAAATTGATGTAATTTAAAGAATACACACATTGTCTTGTTAAGAAACCAGGTCAAGTATTGAATGCAAGATAGAAAAACTTGGAAAGGCATCCACCTAATGGTGCCAAAATAGAAGTCTCTGCAATCAGGTAAAAAATAGTCCATAAATTATTAAAGGAATGACTTCAATGTTCATTTTGTTTCTAAATTACTAAACACACATGTCAATTTTTCTGATAAGACATAAATAATGCAATGTCTTTCTTAATTTTTTTTGGTATGTTTTGAGGAGAGTTATAGACCCAGCTGCTTTCTATGAAGTCTTGGGCAACGTTAAAGGGTCTTCAATGCAATAGGTGGTACTCAAGCAACTATTTCCAAACCTCCACAAAATTATAACTATAGCATCCAAATATTGATTTTACTTTTACAAATAATTTTTTTGAAACAATCTCAGTTGCCCTATGATTGATTGACATGACATCATAGTTAACAGCAACTTCAAACTCTTGGGCTCAAGTGATTCTCCTACCCAGCCTCCCAAGTAGCTGGGACTACAGGCACCCACCACAACTCCTGAATAATTTTTTGAGATGGGGTCTTCCTCTTACTCAGGCTAGTCTTGAACTCCTGGATTCAGGCAATCCACCTAACTCAGCTTCCCAGAGTGCTAGGATTACAAGTATGAGCCACTGCTCCCAGTCCTTTTATGAATAACTTAAATGATGAATTTTGTATTATAACAAGAATATTTTAATTAGTTTTTTCAAATAATAAGATAGCATTGTTATTTTTATTGTACATAGTTGAATTTACCCTACTTTTATTTTACTCTGGTTGAATGATATTAGTTATGGTTTGGGAAGGGAGAATTTTTGTGAGAGAAATGGGAAGCAACATATTCATTTCCAAATATCATGATATGCTTTATTTTTGCTATTCAACTCATGTTTGAGAGCAAACATTCTCTTTAAATTTTAATTAGGAATTAAAAGTAGATTGATAATGCATAAAACAAAATATATTTAATTTTTCTTTTGGATCCCATATTGGAATCATCATTCCACATCATCTTACCATGCATTGATCATATTGATGTCAAAATGAAAGACATAGTATAATCTACCCATATAAAAATGGAAACCTTCTAGGTTTTATAAATTTTTCCAAATGTGATTGAAATTTGGGTTATAAGATCCTTAGAGTTCAAGAAATACTATTCATTAGGCCATAGCACAAAAACATATCATTGTAGGGGGAGGGGCAAGAAGGCCTGCTGGAAGAAGCTTCTGAAAGAGGTTCCTATGCAAAGGGAAAGATAATGTCTAGAAAATGCCCAATTAAGAGGAAGACTGGGAGCCCAGCTGAGACAGAAGTGATAACTGCAGGTCACTTCTGCTGAGGCAAGCTGCAAGTCTAAGAAAGGAAGCTTCAGGTACAAAATTCATCTGAAAGGAAAAGTATCCGTCCCCTCCCCCAAGAGAACTGTGGTCTTTTTTGTTTTTTCGTCTCCTCTCTTTTTCCTCTTTGTTTGCTTCTGTGGGTTTTCTACAGATGAGCTGTAAACTGTGGACGTCTTATCTAACCCCAAGGTAGAGTGCTGTGGGAAGTGGGGACTGCTTCCCCTGAGGGACCCTGGAGTGACTCTGAACATTCCCTTGCTAGGCAGAAAAATTGAACTAAAGTTTTTGCTGCCATTCTGAACTTACAGAATGCCCTTCCACCCTCACCTGATGAACCAGAACTTTATTCCTTGCTGAGACTGTCAGAGGATGTTCTTGAGCAGCGCACCCCACTCCTTGTTGGCCCGATCAAGCACCTTGCCCCACAAGAGACTCTGGGGTCTTCACTGAGCTTCCCCTCTGAAATGCTGATGAGGGCAGAGATTCTGCATAACATGCAACATTCTGACCGGGGCAGACCTTACCATGGACTCCACATGCACGACATCCCAGCAGGTCCAGGGGCTTGGCCAAGCGTGTGTGACCACCTAGTGGGCCATGCTGCCACCAGGGACTCCACTGAGCACACACGACACCACAGCAGGCCATGCCACCTGGGCAAACAGGATCACTGCCACTGGGGGCTCTGCTGAGCATTTGGGATCCCTCAGCAAGCAGTGCCACCTTGGCAAGTGGACCACTGCCACCACAGACTCCACCTATTGTGGCAACCCCCAAGTGTGCCGAGCCACCCCCAGAGACGCTGTTGAGCATGAGAGAGCCCCAGCGGGCTGCACTGCCACCAAGGATTCCACCGAGTGCACGTGACACCCATGTGGGCCATGCCCCCTGGGCCCCCAAACCCTCTTCAGACAGGGAACTCACATCCTCCCCCCAGTGCCCTCCCTGCCTCCACACCAGACTAACCCATCTGGCCAGGGTCTTGGGAATGCATGTGACCTCACACCCTCCCTACAACACTTTCCCTACCTCTGTGAAAAGCCTTCCCTCAGCCAGAGACTGCTGGAGCCACGTGCTCTCTTTGGCAAAGTCACCAGGTGCCAGGCACTCCCAGAACCATGTGCACCTTCCCCAGTCTTCCTGTTGGATCCATGTGTGCCACGCTCCACTTTGTAGCTGCTCCCACAGCCAAAACTCCCTGGCTGCAGCAGCCCAAGAGGGGCTACACAAGGTCACATCCTACAAAAATCCAGGAAAAATAGAGTGATCCTGAAAGGGTTCAATCTTGGAGAGACACCTCTCCAACTCTGAGGATGGCCAGAGACAATGGCAAAAAACAATCATGAGGCAGAATGAATAGAAAAACTCTGGCAATATGAATAATTAGAGTAGATCAACGCCCCCAAGAAATGATAAGGTAGACACAGCCCAAGATCCTATGCATAAACAAATGGCTGTGATATCAGAAATCTAATTTAGAATCTGGATAGCAAATAAGATCAACAGAATGGAGAAAAGATGGAACTAGAATTTCAAGCAGTAATCCAAAAGATGTCTCAAGAATTAAACCAATTCAAAGACAAAATGACCAAAGATTTTGTCACATTGAGACAAGGACTTACAGCCCTCAAACATCTCAGAAATACAGTAGAATCCTTCAGTAATAGAATGGAACAAGCAGAAGAAAGGATTTTTGGCAATGAAAACAGAGTTTAGAATGCTCTCAAATGTTCAAAGACGAAGAGAAATGGAAGGCAAAAATAGATCATTCTCTCAGAGAGCTCTGGGATAACTCAAAGAAAACCAATGATCATCTTATAGGGATTCCTGAAAGTGACAAACTGGCTTCACAAGACATAGAGTCCCTTCTTCTTGAGATTATGAAGGAGAACTTTCCAGACATGCCAACTTTCCAGAGTCAAGAGACTCTGAAATTCAGATAGCAGACAGTTTCAGAACCCCAGCATGACTCAATCTGAAGAAGACATCCCCCAGGCACATCATAGTTAATTTCACTAAAATTAATATGAAGGAGAAGATTTTGAAAGCAGCTAGATGCAAGAAAACCATAACCTACAAGGGGAAGAACATTAGAATTACTTCAGATCTCTCAGCTCAAACCTTTCAAACAAGAAAAGAATGGTCATTAACTTTTAATCTCCTAAAACAAAATAACTTTCAACCTAGAATCCTATATGCAGGCAAACTGAGTTTAATTTATGATGGAGAAATTTAATACTTTAATGACATCCACATGTTGAAGAAATTAGCCATGACTGAACCAGCTCCCCAGGATATTCTCAGAGCTATTCTCCATGATGACCACCAAAATCTTCCAACACAAAAGTAAACTCACTCAGAAAATTTCGATCAAATTCCAACTTCCACAATGGCGAAAGGATCGAAAATGCCCACTAGACTTTTGAAAGGCTTATCCTTATTCTCCATTAATGTGAGTCGTTTAATTTGTCCTCTAAAGAGGCACAGTTTGGATGACTGGATAGAAAAACTTAGGCCAGTTATCTGCAGCCAACAAGAATCTCATCTCACCTTAAAAGATAAATATAGACTGAAGGTGAAGGGATGGTCATCTATATTCCAGTCAAATGAAAAACAGAAAAAAGGAGGTGTTGCAATCTTATTTGCAGGTACAATAGGCTTTAAACCAACCAAAGTAAGTAAAGATAAGGATGGGCACTTCATATTTGTTAAAGGTAATACTAAAAAGACTAGATTTCAATTATTAATATTTATGCACACATCCAGAATGCACCTCAATTTATAAGAGAAACTCTAACAGACATGAGAAACTTGATCTCCTCCAGCTCCATAGTAGTTGGAGTTTTTAACAGTCTTTTAGCAGTGTTGGTCATATCCTCCTAAAATGAGCTAAGCGAAGACATTTTAGATTTAAACTTAGCCATGCAACACTTGGATTTAACAGACGTCTACAGAACATTTCATCCTAACAAAACTGAATACACATTCTTCTAATCAGCCCACTGATCATACTCCAAAATTGATCACATTTTATATCACAAGTCTAACCTCAGAAAATTAAAAAAAAAATAGAAATTATTCCTTGCATCTTCTCAGACCATTGTGGAATAAAATTTGAACTCAATAACAATAAGAATCTTCATACTCAAACAAAAACATGGGAGCTAAACAACCTCATGCTGAAGGACAGATTGGTCATAGATGAGAGTAATAAGGAAATTACCAAATTTTTGAAACAAAATGACAATGAAGACACGAATTATCAGAACTCTGGGATACTACAAAGGAAGTCCTTAGAGGGAAATTTATAGCACTTTCAGCCTTCCTCAAGAGAACAGAAAGTGAGGAAGTTAACAAGTTAATGAAACTTCTTAAACAACTGGAAAAGGAAGAACATTCCAATCTCAAATCCAGCAGAAGAAAAGAAATAACCAAAATTAGAGCTGAATTAAATGAAATTAAAAATAAAAAAGTTATACAACAGATCAATATGCCAAAAAGTTGTTTTTTTAAAAAAGTCAATAAAATAGATGAACCTTTGGCTAACCTAACCAGGGAAAAATAGAGTAAAATCTCTAATCTCATCAATCAGAAATTGTAAAAACAAATAACAAAAGACTCCTCAGAAATTCAAAAAATCTTCAAAGAATATTATAAGAAACTTTACTCTCAGAAATGTGCGAATTTGAAGGAAATTGACAAATACTTGGAAGCATGCCACCTTCCAAGACTGAGCCAGAAGGAAATGAAAATGTTGAACAGGCCTATATCAAGTTCTGAAACAGCATCAACTATACAAAATCTCCCTAAAAAGAAAATCCCCAGAACCAGATGGCTTCATATCAGAATTCTACAAAACCTTTAAAGAAGAACTAGTACTTATATTACTCAACTTTTTCCAACATATAGAAAAAGGAGGAATACGACCCAACAAATTCAATGAAGCAAATATCACATTGATCCCTAAACCAGGGAAAGCCCCATCAAAAAAAGAAAACTATAGACCAATATCACTAATGGATATTGATGCAAAAATATTCAATAAGATCCTAGCAAACAAAATCCAGAAACATTTCAAACAAATTATTCACCATGACCAAGTGGGCTTTATCCCAGGATCTCAAGGCTGGTTCAACATACCTAAATCTATAAATATAATCCAGCACATAAACAAATTAAAATACAAAGACCATGTGATTCTCTCAATTGATGCAGAAAAATCTCTTGATAACATCCAGCATCCCTTCATGATTAGAACACTTACGAAAATTGGTATAGAAGGAACAATTCTTAAACTGATAGAGGCTATCTACAACAAACCCATAGTCAATATTATATTGAAAGGAGTTAAATTAAAAACATTCCCACTTAGATCCGGAATGAGGCAAGGTTGCCCATTGTCTCCATTGCTCATTAGCATTGGAATGGAAATTTTAGCCATTGCAATTAGGGAAGAAAAGGTGATCAAAGGTATCCACATAGGGTCAGAAGAGATTAAACTTTCACTCTTTCCAGATGACATGATTGTATATCTGGAAAACACCAGTGATTCTACTGCAAAACTTTTAGAAGTGATCAAGGAACACAGCACTGTCTCAGGCTACAAAATCAACAGTCATAAATCTGTAACGTTATATACCAACAATAGCCAAGATAAAAAAAAAAAAAAAAAACAGTAAAGGACTCTATTCCTTTCACAGTAGTGCCAAGCAAGATGAAATATTTAGGAGTCTACCTAACAAAGGATGTGAGGGACCTCTTTAAAGAGAACTATGAAACTCTAAGAAAAAGAAATTGCTGAACATGTCAACAAATGGAAAAACATACCATGCTCATGGCTGGGAAGAATCAACATTGTTAAAATATCCATACTACCCCACACAATATACAATTTTAATGCAATTCATGTGAAACAGGGGTCCTCAAACTTTTTAAACAGGGGGCTAGTTCAACGTCCATCAGACTGTTGGCAGGCCCTATTACAGTTAAAAAAAAAAAAAAAACTATGAACAAATTCCTATGCACACTCCACATAACTTATTTTGAAGTAAAAAAATAAAACAGGAACAAATACGATATTTAAAATGAAGAACAGATAGGCTTGGCGCCTGTGGCTCAACGGGCTAAGGCGCCAGCCACGTACACCTGAGCTGGCAGGTTTGAATCCAGGTCCAGGACCAGCCAAACAACAATGACGGCTGCAACCAAAAAATGGCCGGGCGTTGTGGCGGGTGCCTGTAGTCCCAGCTACTTGGGAGGCAGAGGCAAGAGACTCGCTTGAGCCCAGGAATTGGAGGTTGCTATGAGCTGTGAT
>CAUYON010179994.1:0-13028 GCA_963573935.1 Arctocebus calabarensis
GGCAGGTTCAAACCCAGCCCCGGCCAAACTGCAATAAAAAAATAGCTGGGCGTTGTGGCACCTGTAGTCCCAGCTACTTGGGAGACTGAGGCAAGAGAATTGCCTAACCCCAGGAACTGGAGGTTGCTGTGAGCTGTGTGACGCCATGGCACTCTACCAAGGGCGATAAAGTGAGACTCTGTCTCTACAAAAAAAACCCCAAAGAATAGAATCAAAAGTAGGTAAAAGTATGGTCTTGTTTTATAAAATACAAGATATGTTAATGCACGCATTGAAAATATGAACTTTGACTTGCATGGATATTTTGCACACTGGAGCAAGGTAGTAGAAGTGGATTGTTTTAAATCCTCTGAATTTTATATTTGTATCTCTCCTTTATTCATTATAAAAATCATCAGAAATACAGGTAGATTAAAAGTAAATATAAGAAGAGACAATGTATCAGAGATTATTATTATAAACAAGGGACAGAGGTCAAACCAGGTAGCACCTTAAGCTAATGGCTCTATACTTTTCCCCAGTGTTGTTTTTGTTTCTTTGTTTTGTTTTTCTATTTTCAAATCTTCGGCAAAGTTCTGCCTTGAATTCCTGATAGTTTTGGAACAAAAATAAAATATAACCTTTTGACATTTAAGTAAAAAGGTTTTAGGTTCTGGTGAGCTTCAGTTCACAAGGAGTGGCCAGTCCAATTCTGGTCACTAGCAGTTACAAATAACATCACGTCTGCAGATCTCTTAGCAAAACAGGTTTTATGGTTTTTAAAGGCCACGATCCTTCTGAAGTATTCCCAGGAGGGCAGCTTTTATCAGAGCACTACATTAGTCAGGGTCGCTTTCAGAGTTGAACAATCTGCTTTCCAACACACAGACTTTGGAAAGAAACTAATCCCCTGTTTTCCTCCTCTATATTTTTGTGAGCTTGTTACTGGCAGAAATATATTCCAAGTTACCAAAGCAAAGGGTGGAAATAGATGAGATGTTTACAAGGATTCCAAAATTTGGGGTGGAAATTCTTAGTGCAAATGCCTTTGAAGATAAGAGGACATAGAAGCCAAAATTCTCAGCAACTCAGGGTCAAACTACTTTCAGAGATACTATTGAAAGGTCGGATGACCACAGCCATGACCACAGCCACAGTGAATGCAAAGCTGTCTAAACAGAAAATTTAAAACTTCTGAGACAAAGTATTTGCCTTTCCTTGCCCTCTGCATGTCAATTTCAGGCTGTTGAAGAATTTTTGCTAGTATCTTTTGGTTTTATCATCAATGTATGGATTCAGCCAGTCAACAAGATTTTAAAAGGATTAAGAAGGAAATTTGCTAGCCAGGGTTTCAGCTCCTCATCCTGTATTCAGGAAATCAGCCAGCAGCAGGTATACTTTTAGCTCAGAAACTCATAACCTGGACACCTCCTCCTTTCTAATGTATTCTCACAATGAAATCCAGGGGATGAGACAGAGCCAGCAATAGAAATTTCTTTCTTCAGTTTTGGAAGCCCTTTGTAGAAAGAAATCATGCTATTTACCATGAATAAACATAAGGGATATACTTTTAAAGCATTATTCTCTGAAGCAATTGTGGAAAAGCAAGATTCATCTATTGCCTTTCACATGGTCAGGGTCACATGTAAAATCATTCTTTAGAGTTTTCTAACACTGGGAACAACTTTCTGTCTGATGATTTGCTTTACATGTTAAGTGTATTTTGTTAATATTTCACCCATTCTTTTTCCAGTTTGACATGAGTATCCAGTAGAGTGCTGGCAGATATTAATTAGTGACTAATACAGGTGAAATATACATAGTTTGATAATTTTGGTCTTAGATATTATAGAAAAACAAAGTCAGATACTTGACTAAATTACCAACGCAGCAACTGTTTATTTTAAATTTCATCTGAAGAGTGAGGATGATTGCTGGTGAGAAGACCTGCAGCCTGTGATGCCTGTGATGTAAACTAATTTACAGCTGAAATAGGCAGAAATTCAAGCTGTTCGAGACTTACTATGTATAAGAGCTCATATTTATTCAACCTGCAAAAGACCATACTTTTACACTTATTCCATTTCCTAGAGAAGATAATATAATACTCATTTGATGAATGAGAAAAGTTAGAGAATGGGAAGATTAATTGATTCTATTGCATTCTCTCATTAAATCTGTTAATGGGACTCAGGATATAAGTGATAAGTCACTTGAAAACAGGGTTTTTGTTGTACTCATCTCTAAACTGTTGTCCTTCTAAATAATTTAGCTGAGACCAAAGAAGAACATTTTATATGTGACCTAACAAAGATACAGAGCCACAAATCGTTAAAAAACTGAAACAAATATTAACCTTTCTTTACTCTTTTTCTCTCTTGGGATCCCCACTTCCCTTTCTTTTCTTTCTCTTTTTTCTTTTTTTGATGCTATCTGACTTAGGTTTCTTCAAAACCAAAAATGCTAGTTGGATTCATAAACTGATTTTTTCAACCCTCTAATGTGTGCAGGTGCACAGATGGAAAACACTGCTTTAAATTATAGGTCTTCATGTGCTTCCTGTGCTTTTATTGTAGCAATCCGGTTCTATTATAAACATTTAGAAAAATAAAGTAATAAGGATGATGTCAACATACACTTGACAAGAGACCTTTCTAGGGGAGAGCTCTCCTTTTTCTGACCACCAATTAATTCTTACAACTATTTTGAACTGAAGATTCATTGCTCTCTTATCCTGGCCGCCTCTCCTGTTTGAAACAAGGATGATATTATCTCAATAATTATACTTGATTTTGACACTTCTACTTGGCATAATTAAACAGTTCACAAGTTCACAATTTTGTATAAGTTCTCTAAATTTAAAAGGCTTTGTTAGTATAGAAACATTTATGTTGGTTATTTTCAGGCATGTAAAATCACCATGTCTTAGAGCAGCTAAAAACAGCAGTATCATCTTCCTTCTGCTGCCAACTTTGGCCCTTCACAAATATCTAATACATAAACATATCTCAAAAAATCTGATTTTTCCAAAAGAATATAGCTGCTTGTGTAATCAATTAGAAACAATTATTTTAAAATTTAGAAAAGCAAATGTTCCTGAGAAATGTTTAATATGATGAGGATTATATTACATGGCTCTTTTTGCTATCATTACAGATACCTTTTTAAATAAGCTAAAGCTATAATCCTGTCTCATCCCAAAAGGTAGACATTAGCCTCATGTGTCTATAGAGCATGGTTAGTGTCACTGATAAACTGAATTTTTTTATTTTGTGTGATTACAATTAATTTAAATTTAAATTGGAAAACTGACACTCAGCTAGTTATTGGAAAACCTTTACATATGTTTGGAACAACTTGAGTATGGGACTTTTTGCAAAACCAAAATACAGATCAGGTAGGTCCAATGAAAATGGATCCTTCGAATTGAGATATACTACAACTGGAGAATACACCCTGATTTCAAAGACTTAACAAAAAAAAATGCAAAATATGTGATTAATAGTTATTTTGATTTCAAATTGAAATAATAAATATTTTTAATATATTAAGTTAAATAAGGTATATCCTTAAAATAAATTTCAGTTTCTTTTTTTCTCTTTTACTGTTGCTACTAGACAACTAAATTACCTAGTACCTTTTTTTATCTAGCAGAAGTGCTGATCTAGACCTTTCCCCCTTCCACAGTCTCCACACATGTCCAAACATCAAAATAATGCATAAAAATCCAGGATGAATACACCATTTCAAATGTTCCTACATTCCTGGCTAGTCATCCCAAGCAAAAAGCTGCCCATATGTCATTATCATCTCTGTTGTACACAAGTGGAAATTGGATCTCAGGAATGTTTAGTGACTCACAGGTCGACTAGTGAGTGCCAAAGCTGGAGTAAGCCCAGATTAATTAATACATCCATTAACTTCCCATTACTGGCACTTAAATATATAGGTTTCTATTATACCTACCTTATCAAGTTTTTAAAAATTTTAATGAGAAGCATAAACACTCATCAGACCCAGTAAGACTTAAAAATGTGAAGACTCTGAAATGATTATTTTTGTATGCACTATACCATCACCATCACCACCATTAATAAATTCTGAATATATAAAAGTAAATTGAGTGTTTTATTTACTGAGGAATATTACATCCTTAATATATAAAGTTTGACTTATTACATATATAACAACACTAGTACTAACAAAGCTACATAAAATGGGTGCTGACTCTGTCTTAGGAATCTTTCCCAAAGCTTTAAATATATTATCTCATATAATTAATTTAATTGAAATATATTAACTCATTTAATCCAAAAAAGTAATCACTCAATAATAATATCATCTAATCACTCAGTAACATTTTTGTCAGGTTATTGGGAATTTTATATATAGCATGTAAGATGAAAAACTTCATGGGACTTAATGAACTTATTCAGATCACAGAACTGAGGGAGGAAGAGCTGATTTTTAGCCCAGCCTGGCACTCTGAATCCTGCTGACATGCACTATATGTTCTCTCATTATAAAAGCTTTGGACACAGAGGTTCTGTTTCTGTACCTGTGTCATTCTTCTAGTCTTAAAACCAGTGAGAAAACAGTAGAGATGGTAAGGAAGCTAAATCAGTAAGTTTTTAACTCACTGTGAGTGATGGGAAATTTATTCAAAAGAAAAAAGCAAACTTAAAAGGAAATTGGCATGGCTGCTTTGGGGGGAGAACATAATCATTTCTGAACATTTACCTATTTAATGAATTTGTGTTTCAATTTTAAGACAACAAAGGAAAATGATTGCTATGTAGCTTCCGACTCTTGATCTGGATGATCGAAAAGAATTGTGAAATGACAGGAAAATGAGATAAAGACAGACTGAAGATGAAAGATTAGAAGGCAAGGACAAAGCAATTTTTAAAAAGTGATGGTGCCATTAAAAAAGTCAAAGTATCAAATGCATAACCCTGAGTTAGTTACCAAATTTGTTTAAAACGAGCATTTAATATATCAGTCTCAATGCCCACTACACTCAATGTCAGCTTTTAGCTGGAAATTTAGGACTCAAGGGCTGAGCTTCCATGAGCCTTAGGATACCATAGACTGGAAACATATGTTATCAGCTCCCTATTCTGCCTAACTCCATCCAAAACTGTGCTCAGAAAGTGTAGGGTTTTGGTCAGCCAGAAGAGAGACAGAAAGCTGGAAGGGAAGTGCAAAGATTCACTGTACAGGTGCTCAGATGCTAGAGGTAGGCACAACCTTTTCCCCTGGTAGATATTTGACTCAACTGGCAATCTGAATGTGTCCAGGAAGAATCCACATCATATATATGAATTCCATAAATATACTTTCTAGGTAAAAAACTCAGCTTTTTATTTATTAACTGTGTGTCCTTGACCAAGTTATCTAACTGCTCTAAACCTTTGTTTCCTCACCTGTAAATGGGACTAATAATGAGGAGGTGGCATTAAGCTGGGAACTAAACACAGTGGGCACAATCCAGATGTGCTGCCGAGATAAAGGGCTCAGGGAGTGGTCACAACATGTGTGAACCCATGAGCTAAAGACTGGGGAGCATAGAAAATACTGAAGGCCAGTGGGCTGGGGCACAGAAATAACACAGCTGATGCTGGCACGGGAGGCAAAGCCAGGCCAAATATAACCTGTGGTCAGAATTTTTCTTAAGTCCAAGAAGAAACCAGGAAAGGCAGTCTGAATTATGAGCCCTTTGGCTCTCACTAGGTAAATCCAACTAGCCTGTAGTCTGATTTCAAAGCCTTTAAACTTATTCTGTTTTATAGACTGTTTCTAGATTAATCTTCCCAAAGTAATGGTCTGATTAAAACATCTCCCTGCTTAGAACAGAATATAATCCAAAGCCTTGTGTAGACATTCAAGGCCAAGTCAATTTTACCTCATATTTTTAGATTTGTTTTTCAGAACACTTTTTTAAAAATCCAACTCAAGCTGGGCATAGAGGCTCATGCCTATAATCCTAGCACTTTGGAAGGCTGAGGCAGGTGGATAGTTTGAGCTTAGGAGTTTGCGACCAGCCTGAGCAAGAGTGAGACCTTGTCTCTACTAAAAACAGAAAAACTAGCAGAGCACTGTGGCAGGCACCAGTAGTCTCAGCTACTTGGGAGACTGAAGAAAAAGGATCACTTGAGCCCAAGAGTTTGTGGTTGCTATGAATTAGGCTGACCAACTGCACTCTGCCCAGGACAACAGAGTGAGACTGTGTCTCAAAATAAAATAAAATCCACCTCACTATGTTCTATCACTGACTATTATGTAGGCATGCATACCAAAGCTGGCTTTTTGAAAAGATCATTAACATCAATAAGTCTCACCAGGCTAAGAAAAAACAGGAGAATATACACAATACTAATATCACATATGAAAGGTAAACAACACTATCAATCTCATCGATGTTAAAAAGATAATCAAGGAATACTATAAATAACTTGATGCCCACAAAATTGGTAGCACACATTAGAAATGGACCCATTTCTTAAAAGACATAATCTGCCAAAACTCACTGAAGAATACATACATAATTTATTAAAGAGACCTGTCAAGCAAAACAGAGTGTAGCTGTGACATCACTCAAACAATTAATGAGAAATTATAACAATTTAATCTCTTCCAAAACATAGAAGTGGAGAAAATACTTTCTAACTCATTATATAAGGGCATTATCACTGTAATACCAAAACATGCAAAGACATAAGAAAACTACAGACCAATATCTCTCATGAACACAGGTGAAAAACTCCTCAACAAATTATTAACAAATCAAATCCAACGATATATTTAAAAAATTATACACTATGACGAAGTGAGATTTATTCCAGGTATGCAAAACTGGTTCAAGGTTTGAAAGTCAATTAAAGTGAATTATTGTGTCAAGAGACTAAGGAAGAAAAATCACATGATGCTATCAATAGATGCAGAAAAAGCATTTGTAAAATCAACACCCTCTCATGATAAAAAAAAAAAACTCTCAGCAAACTAAAAATAAAGGAGAATCTTCCCCAACAGGGTAAGGAACATTGTTGGAATTTAAATGGTTGTTTCCTCCAAAGCTCACAATGAAATTTAATCACCAATTTAATGGTTTGGGAGGTAGGGCCTATAAGAGGTGATTAGACCATGAAGGCTGCACTCTGATGAATGAGTTTAGTCTTTTAAAAGAACTTTTAGCAGTGGGTTCCCTCTCTTCCCGTTCTGCTCTTCTGCCATAGGAGAAACAACATTCTTTCCTCCTGGAAAATGCAGCGTTTAAGGTTCCACATTGGAAGAAATCACAAGGGCCTCATTAGATGCTGAACCTGCCAGCACAGACTCCAAAATTGTGAGAAATAAGTTTCTGTTCTTTATAAATTTCTCACTTTATAGTATTCTTTTATAACAGCATAAAATAGACTAAGACATATATCCCCAAAAAAACAACAGCTAACATCATATTTAATAATGTGAAACTAGAAGATTTTCTGATAAGATCAGAAACAAAGCAAGGCTCTCTTCATACACTCCTTTTTAATATTGTATTGGAAGTTGTAGCTAATGCAATAAGTAAGAAAAGGAAATAATGTACCTACTTATATTAGGAAAGAAGAACTAAAATTTTCTTTGTTCACAAATGACATCATTATCTATGTAGAAAACATGAAAGAATTGACAAAAAATAATTCTGTAACTTTAATAAGAAATTATAGCAAGGAGGTTATAAAATACAAGATTAATATAAAAAATCAATTACTTTCTCATATACCAGCAATAAGCAAGTGGAATTTTAAATTAAAAAACACAATACCATTTCCATTAGCACTCCCAAAATAAAATACTGAGGTATAAATCTAATAAAATGCATATAAAATCAATGTGAAAAAATTGTAAAAAGTATTCAAGAAATCAAAGAACAACCAAATAACCAGACATTCCATATTCATGGATAGGAAGAATCAATATTGTAAAGGTGCCAGTGCTCCCTAATTTGATCTGTAGACTTATTAGAATTCTAATCAAAATCCCAGGAAGTTATTCTTTCAGAAATCAACAAAATGTTGCTAAAATTTATATGGTGAACTGAAAACTCTTAAACTTCTTTTTTTTTTTGAGACAGAACCTCAAGCTGTCACCCTGGATAGAGTGTAGTGGCATCACAGCTCACAGCAACCTTCAATTCCTGGACTCAAGCAAGTCTCTTGCCTCTGCCTCCCAAGTAGCTGGGACTACAGGCGCCCACCACAACGCCCGGCCATTTTTTTGATTGCAGTCGTCATTGTTGTTTGGCGGGCCTGGGCTGGATTTGAACCCACCAGCTCAGGTGTACATGGCTGGCACCTTAGCCCATTGAGCCACAGGCGCCAAGCCAAACTTCATATCTTACTTATGTCTCAACACTGACTTTGAACACCCTCCCTTGGTGACTAGGTGCACTGCTGTGACAAGGCTGGTCCCTGCCAGAAGTTCTTCTCTTATCCTCCCGTGACTGTAACTCAATGTCACTGAAATGTGCCAACATTTCCTTTGCTTGTATACTCCCCCAACCCCAAGAAAGTCACTTTCCCACAGATCCTGTCTTTTGGGCGGACACCACCTACTTGGCTGAGCAGCACTGTACCCCTTGTATGTCCTCCCATGTCCTCCTCCCTGGAATTGTGATTGTAAGTCCTTTAACATATAATTAATTTCATAAGCATCTTCAAGTGTAATTTTCATGGCTGTGTTGAAGTGATTCTTAAAGGCCCCACAAAGGGGACTTATGCTCCCATTTATAACACAGTGTAGGGAGGCCAAAGTCCAAGAATAACCAATTAGAGAGAAGAACAAAATTGGAGGATTGACTCTAAAATTAGTATAAAGTTATAGTAATCAAGATGGTGTGATATTGGCAAAAGAATAGATACATTGATCAATGAAACAGAATAGAAAGCCCAGAAATTGATCTGCATAGATATAGCCATCTGATCTTTAACAAAGAGAAGGCAAGACAATGTAGAGAAGGTAATCTTTTCAACAAGTGGTGCTGACAACTGGACATCTACCTTTTTAGGAAAAAAAAATCCTAGCATGCAAGCACAGTCTTTACACTCTTTATAAAAATTAACTCAAATTGAATCATAGACCTACTCCTAGAAAATAAGGTTGAAGAAAAATCTAGATGACCTCGGAATAGGTGATGACTTTTTAGGTAAAACATCAAATGCATGACCCTTGAAAGAAATAATTGGTAAGCTAGACTTCATTAAAATTAAAAACTTCTACTCTGAAAAAGACAATGTCAAGAGAATGAAAAGACAAGCCACAGACTGACATAAAATATATACAGAAGTGGTAATAGAGGACTATTACCTAAAATTTCCAAAAATCCTAAAACTTAACAAAAGAAAATAAAAGCCCCATAAAAGGTGGACAAAGGACCTGAACAGACACATGATGAAAGAAGATAAACAGATGGCAAGTAAGGATATAGAAAGATGCTCAGCATCATATGTTTTTAGAAAATTATAAATTAAAGCAATGAGATGCCAGTACAAACAATTAGAATGGCCAAAATCCAGAACACTGACAGCACCAAATGCTGGTGAGTAAGTAGAGCAACAAGGACTCTCATTCCTTACTGGTGGGAATGCAGAACAGTATGATTCCTTTGGAAGTTTCTTACAAAACTAAGCATACCTTTAATCATACAATCCAGCAACTGTGCTCCATGGTTAGTTATAATTAGTGATGCTGAGCATCTCTTCATGTGCTCACTTTTTTGGGGAGATGTTTACTCAAGTTTTTGCCCATTTTTTAATCTGTTTGTCTTTTGTTATTGAGTCAGGAGCTCTCTATATATTCTAGAAAGTAATCTCTTATCAGGTATATGATTTGAAAATATTTTGTCCCATTCTGTGGAGTGTCTTTTACTCTGTTACAGCATTTTTGATGCAGAAACATTTTAAATTTTCATGAAGTCCAATTTATTTATTTTTTTGTTACCTGTGCCTCTGTTTTCAACTCTAAGAAATCATCACCACATCCAATGTCATGAGGCTTTTACTTTATGTTTCTTTCTAAGAGTTTTGTAGGTCCCACACACACACTTTTAAAAGAATCAAATACACAATGTGAAAAGAAAAATGGTATAAATGTACATTTCAGGGGAAATCTACTGTAGCCTTTTTTTTTTTTTTTTGCTCACTTATTTTCTTGATTATTTAGTGTCTTATAAATTTATAAAATTCTCAGAAGCTGTTAGATAATTGCAAAATTTCATCTCCCTTTCCCAATTATCCACTGAAAAGCTCAGACTTATGGCCTGCCCCCTATGGCTCTTCAGGCCAGAGCTGTAACACCTTATTGGCTGTTCTACCATCTCATCACCTCCCCTAACCAAGTCTATATAAGGTACACTTGTAGATTGCGCTTTCTCTTTTCTATCCCTTCCCTGTGTGTCTTGTGTCTCTGCCTCTGTCTCTCTCTCTCTCTTCCTCCCTTCTCCTCTCTCTACCTTCTCTCCTCTCCTCTCTTCCCCTGTCTCTCTCTCTCCCCCCTCCTCCTTAATGCTGCTCTGCATCTTCCCCCACCGATAAAGACCTTTCATACAAGCCTTGGTGTTCTGTGAGGTTTATGCCAGTTGAGTGCCCCCTTTCATCTGGTGTCAGAAGTGGGATCAAATTAGGGAATGCTCCAAGTTCCTAACAGCTCCCTATCTTCTTCTCGTACTTCCAGCACTCACCACCATCTTCGGCTTGTGTCCATCTGCCAAGGCGCCATAACCAGCATGCAACACCAACCTCATCAAACTCAGTAAGTACCCCTATGGGAGCGAGTTTTCCTAAATCGTGGGCTAGGTTGCTTACATTCCTGGCGATTCACCTGTTTCTCAAGGCTTGATTTCCCAATTCCCCTTAACCTTGTGTGGCCTAGCTCAGTGTTTCCACACCTTGCAAGAAAATTCCTGGCGCCAGATCTCAAGTTCTCCTCGGCCCCAAGGGTCTGACACACATTTAGGTCAGTGACGACTCTCCTAAAGTGTGTCCTTGTTTTTCTTGGCCACAACAAAGCAGCGGATACATCCCCCCTTTGTTCTTGTCCTCGCATGACTCTGCTCACACTTTATTTCCATGATGAATCGCTATGCGTGCAGGCTATTCTATCCCACGTAACTCCCCTTAGGGTACATATTATGCCACCTGGTAAAATTAAGATTAAACTTAAAAACCAAAAGAATTAAATCCTACCCAAGTTTGGTCACTTTACAAGCTAAATAACCAAAGTATCTAGCCAAGCTATAATTCATTTAATTTTTCTTTAATCCAAAACTTATATAACTATTGTAAGCGCCTTGGCAAATGGAAAGAGGTCCCCTACGTTCAGAACTTCTCCTATTTTAAAACCAAGCCTAATTTACATTCAGATAATTCCAACATTCTTGTAAAAAAGAACTCTTTCTACATCTCCATCTCACTAAATAGAACCTATTCAAACTTTTCCGCCATACTCGGCTCCTCCCTCAACCACACAATTATCTCCACCCTCTATCCCTCCTACTTCCCCAGCAACCAATCTAAGCTTGTCTCCTAACTCCTCCTCCCCCAACTAGCCCTCAAAGTTCTTCCTGTTGTCTCTCAGTCCACTTCCAACTGCTCCAAGAAACGCTCCGGACCTCTTTACCCCCCTTCTTCCTGCAGCTCCTCCATAAAATTCTGCAGTAACTTCCACTACTTATCCTTAATTTCCCTCTGGTCCCCTCACCCAATCCCATTCCTGTCAGTTTTCACCATTAAAAGAAAAACCTTCAACTCTCTCTCACTTCCTAGCCCCACTCTGCAAGGTAACTGAAATCAATGATGCAATTTCTGTTTATTCCTTTCCCTTAGCTAAACCCACACACCTTAAAGTTGGACTAAGTTCCTTTACTTCTAGTCCTTCTCATTTTATTCAAAAGTTTCAATTTATTACTATATCCTATCAACTTACCTAACATAATGTTTTTATTATTTTAACTAAAACCCTAACCTCTGACAAGCACAAACAAATGTAAGAGGGCAAAAGAGGCACCAAATCAATTTCATATATCAAACAGTGAGCATCCTACAGGTAACACCATAGTCCTTAACTCCTAACTAAATTAAATTATAATAATAATGCAGGAAAAGAAGTAAAGACATTTTTATTACCTCATTCTTTGCGGACTTAGAATTTCCACCAAAAAGGCTATCAATTATGATAAATTAAGAAAAGTCATACAAAATAAGTCTAAAAATCCTTCAAATTTCCTCCAATGCCTTACTGAGGCTTTTATTAAGTATACTAATTAAAATCCTAAAATACTAAGTGGGAAAAACATTCTCATAATTTACTTCTTTAACCAAAGTTACCTCAACATCAAACTTAAGCTAAAGCGCTTAGAGCATGGACCCCAGACACCCCAGGCCTGATCTTAAACACAGCCTTTAAAATAAACATTACAAATTGACTAAGGCCATCATTTGGCTCCTAACCTACCTAAGTCAGGAGCCAAAGACTGTTTCATAACTCAACCACCTGGATCATGCTACAAATGCAGTGAAGACCACTGGGTACAATGTTACCCCAATCCTAAGCCCCCACCAGGGTGATGCCTTGTCTACAAAAAAAAGGGCCATTGGAAAGCTGACAGCCCCTTGGCCCAGAAAGGCCCTGAGGCCAGCTGACTGCGGCACCTCCAGCAGACTTATTAAAACTTGCCTCTTCTGAAGACTGACGAGACCTGGTTTCTCTCACCTGATGAAGATTATCTCTACAGAGCCAAGAGTAACCCTGATGGTGACAGGTAAAAATGATCGCCTTTTCTTTTAAACACAAAAACTAACTTTTCAGCTTAAAAAAAAAAAAAGTCAGTGGTCCTCCTCCCTGTAACCCATTCCCTATTGTTGGAGTAAAAGGTTTTTCCCACCGTCCATGTCAAACTCCTTTTTTACACTACATAATTGGCAATTTCTCACTTATGCATTCCTTTTAATATCACCTTCCTGTCCAGTTCCCCTTCTGGGACGTGACATATTTTCCAAATTAAATACCAC
>CAUYON010179996.1:0-11924 GCA_963573935.1 Arctocebus calabarensis
AGCTTCATATTAGGGCTGAGTACATTGGATACTTTTTCTTCCATTCTTGAGATACTTTGCTAAGAAGAATATGTTCCAGCTCCATCCATGTAAACACAAAAGAGGTAAAGTCTCCATCTTTCTTTAAGGCTGCATAGTTAACAACCTAATGGGACATCTCAAACAACTGGAAAAAGAAGAACATTCTAACTCCAAACCCAGCAGGATTTTTTTTTTTTTTTTGAGACAGAGTCTCACTATGTTGCCTTGGGTAGTGTGCCATGGCGTCACAGCTCACAGGAACCTCAAACTCTTAGGCTTAATCCATTCTCTTGCTTCAGCCTCCCGAGTAGCTGAGACTGCAGGCACCCAGCACAACACCCAGCTATTTTTTTGCTGCAGTTGTCATTGTTGTTTAACATGCCCAGGCCAGGTTTGAACCTGCCAGTCTTGATGTATGTGGTCAGTGCCCTAACCACTGAGCCGAAACCATCTTTTTCTTGATGTGCTCTCCAATTCTTTACCTACAGCCTTTATGTTCCTCGTATCTGGATCCACACAGCTCTCTGAGATGTCCTACAGGCACTCAACTAACTTAACTCTACTTTTCTTTGAATATGTTACTCCTCATCTTAGTTAGTGGCACTTTCATTTAAACATCCAAATTAGAAACTCAGTAGAATTTGTTAGACTCTTTCTCCCTCATCTTGACAGCTCTATCAACTATTACAACACTTCTCAGTTCTTACCTTTTCTCTCCTGAATTCTTACAACAGCCTTCTAACTGGTCATCCTACTGACTCTGATACAGATCCACCCACTACCTTCCAACTGGCGTTTTATCTGAAGTGTAAATATGATTATATCACTTTGTAATTTAAAGTCTTTCATTGCTTCCTAGCAAATACGAAACAAAGTTCAAGTTCCTTGGTAAGACACACAGGGCCGTGAGGGCCAGGCCTCCACCTCTTCGGCTTCCTTTCTACCCTGCATGCTACTGTAAATACCAGATGACAGTTTCCAGCATACACTGTTCCATACCCCACATTTTTGCCCAATCTGTTTTTTTTTTTAATGAATAATCTTCCTTTCCCTTCCTTTGCCCTGGGATGGCAAACCATCCTCAAGAATCATCTGAGTGTCATCTCCTCCAGGAAGTCTTCCCTGAGGAAATCTCCGTTTGAGCCAAGTCATATTTCTTTATCAGTCTGCACACATAACAATCTTGCTGCTCATTATATTATATTGGAACCGTCTATCCACACTAGGCTGACAGCTCCTTAAGGGCAGGGGCACTTTGTTAGACATCTTAACTCCCAGCTCCTAGCATAGGACAGAATTCATATTTAGTTTCTTGAAAGAACTGGACTATAGCCTACCCTTCTGCTCCAAGTCCATGTCATAACTGTTGCTTGGCAGGCTCCTGTGTCTCCCTAGAAAGGAGTTTCCCCCAGGGCTCAGGAAACAAAATGGGCAGGCTTTCCTCTTCCCTGCCTATGCAAGGAGCTGGCAGCTTGAATCTGAAGAATCCCAGGCAAGAGATTAAAAAGTTTGCTAACCAAAGAGCTTTATTTTAAGAATGCTATATGGGACAGGGGAGGCAGGGCTTCTAGACAGGGCCGGGTCTTGGCATTTGTGTCCTAAAACAGAGAGCAGAAAATCAGAAGCATGGACTGTGAGGAATTAGGGCTTCTAATAAACCTGGATACAGGCTAGGGGCTGATTCAAATCCGAGCATGGATTTGCTATGATGGAAACTGAGGCCCCGTACCCAGAAGCCTGGTCCTGATGGGGACTAACTAGGGAAGATGGAGACCATGACTACAAGGGCTTGTCAGGGGTCAGTTCAGCCCAGGCCCAGGACTTACTGACAGTGTAAACCACATTTCCACACTGTGGGGAAGCAGCCCTCATAAACTACCAGCCTGGGTCCACCTAGCTTCAGAGATTGGGCTGAGTCTAAGTGCCCTAAACCAGTGGTCCCAACCTTTTTGGCACCAGGGACCAGTTTCATGGAAGACAAGTTTTCTACAGAGCAGGGTTGGGTGGGGGGTGGGGGCAGGATGTGAGAGGAGGAGGAGCTCAGGCAGTGATGCGAGTCATGAGGAGCAGCTGTAAATACAGATGAAGCTGCCCTTACTCGCCTGCCACTCACCTCCTAACAGGCCGTGGACCAAAACTTGTCTGCAGCCCAGGGGTTGGTTACTGCAGCTTTAAATTATTTTAGTAAGAAGTATACCTGTCTATATGACAAGGAACAAAAGAAAAAAATAAGTTGGACATAATCAAAATTCAAAATGTTTGTGCTTCAAAGGATACCATTAGTAAAGAAGCAACATATAGAAACTGAAAAATTTTGTAAACATATATCTGATAAGGCAGTGGTCCCCAAACTTTTTGGCACCAGGGACTGGTTTTGTGGAAGACAAGTTTTCCATGGACTGGCAAGGGTTTGGGGAAGGAGGCAGACTCAGGCAGGGATACCATGCTGTCCAATCCCTAACCATTCTCTCTTAAAGTCTTAACCTTTTCCATCCTCAGTTCCTCTGACACCTTACACACAAGCGGCCTGAATTAGGATCTATATTTTCTAAATCTTTGGGATGAGGTCATTCTCTGAAAGCTCTAATTCAGCAGTTCTCAACCTGTGGGTCGTGACCCACAGGAACTGTATTAAAGGGCCCCGGCATTAGGAAGGTTGAGAACTACGGCTCTTATTGCTTTGATTTTTCCACAGTGAAGCTCTAAAATTATCTCCATCATAGGAGCCTTGGACGTGGGAGGCATCACAGCATTATCAGGGGACATGAGAAAAAACCTGCTAGAAGACCTTGGGGCTTGTACATAGAATTTCTATGATCTTCTGTTGAGTTCTTCAAATTGTTCAGTTTTTTCTTTCAACCAAGACCTTGGAGGTATCACTGCTAAACCTTCCACCTTTGTCTAAGACCCTCCTTTGGGGACATGCCTGACGTAGGCAGCTATATAATGTTATATAAAGTTGATGATTGGTCTTTTTTCCCTTCAGACCAAAATCAGCACTGTAGGCTACCATATCTATATCCCAACAGCACTTATTCTGATTATCCCATTTAAATGGGAGGGGGGTTCATCTTCATATAATTGGGGGGTTTTGTTTAACTCTAACATCAGATTGATTTCTTACAGTATTAGTGTAAATCTTCTAGATTTCATGAGAGAAAAAAACAAATAAAAGGATGACAGTGAGAGACTAAAAATAAGGAACCATAATCTTGAGAAATAATTTTTTAAAGCTTAAATATCTATTAACAAGATATAGCATTTAAAAATATTTCTCCAAATAGGATTAGTATGAAGGGAAAAAGTAGGAAAGATGACTCTATAGGTAAAGGAGAAAAATGCTTTTGACCTTTTTCTACTGAATTAGGATCATCAGAATCTT
This sequence comes from Arctocebus calabarensis, assembly GCA_963573935.1. Taxonomy (NCBI): domain Eukaryota; kingdom Metazoa; phylum Chordata; class Mammalia; order Primates; family Lorisidae; genus Arctocebus; species Arctocebus calabarensis. Next base: position 3,404 of record CAUYON010179996.1, read on the forward strand.
GTGGCCCAAGAATCTACATTAAAAGCTCCCTTGTTACTTGTAATAATCAGCCAAGTTGGAGAACAACTGTTTTAGCTAATTGAGGCTACAACTGAGAGCACTTCCTAAATACATTTGTTAACCACATCTGCTATATTATCTCATTTCTCTCTGAAAAGAGCCCAACCAGTCAAGATTCTGTTGTTCTAAATAAATGAATATTGTCAACTTTGATAACCCCAAAAGATTTTCTACAGTAACACATAACAAAGGTAATAATCATCAAGATCTAAATATTCAAGGCTGCTTAGTGAGCTTCAATTGGCTTACTTTAACGGTTTTAAATGCAGTAAAAACCAAATAGTTCAGATCCAAGGGGGAAGACAGCATCACTACAAAAGCCTTTAACTAATTGTGTGGCCCTTAAAAACCCCAAATAAGAGTAAAGTGGAATATACTGTTTAGTCAAAAAGCAACTGAAATACATAAATACAATTTTCACTGAGGGCACTGCTCTCGGCATGTAATGATTTATCTAATTCAAGTCATGCAGCTAGGTATTAGAATTAACTTCTCTGAACTAAATACAAAAATAGAAAGTCATTTTGAGATTTGATCCTCATTCATTTTCAACCAAATATCCAAATTCATTTCAAATTCACACAAGAACTGCAACAGCTTTACCTAAATCAGTTTTCTACAAGTTAAACACCCCTCCTACACTCAGATGTCATTGTGGAACTACTTTGATCTCTATTCCCAAATTTATTGCTCCATGTAATCCATGACAAAATATAATGTGATTTTCTATATCTCTATATGACAGCCTAGCAGCTGACAGAACTTAATAATTTAGCATAAGAAAAAAAAACCTTCTGGCACCAAAATACACAGATCATAAAGGGGGCTCTTTAGTATCAGTTTACAATGAAGCCTATACAAGCTGATCATAAGGGTTTCAAAACAATTCTTTTTATTTCCCCTCATATATTTAATGAAGGAGATTTTTATTTCATAAATATGCTTTGTGGCTGCAAGCAAGTAATGTTGGAACATTTTGCTTTTGTTCTCATTAAAACAATGCAGAACTAGTCACATACTAATGTCCGTTTCTCAAAGTACTAAATTTCTCCTTTTAATTTTCATAAGTAAAGAAACAACATATGGGAAAATTGAATCTCTTTTTACAAGTAAATTTACATCGTGATAAGATGTATAAAAAGCATAAATCAAATAAGTAGGTACTGTATAGAGAATTGTTAGAATTAAGTGAAATCAAGACTGGTTTCAGGAGCTGCTCACACTGAAATTTCTTTAAGATTCCTCTCCCTGATAAGCCTGCATCCAAGGCAGGAAATGTCAAGCCAGATGGTCTTAGATCTCTTTCCACTTGAAATCTCTGAGATCCTTAAGACTGCTTTAGGAATTTTAGCTATTTTCTTCTTAACAAATAAGAATAATTTAATGTCTATAGTTGATATGAAACATACAAACTCAGCGGTTGAAAGGTCCTAAATTCAATCTTATTCTAGTGAACATGCAAATACAACATAATTGACTTGCTTTCATATTAGAAGCAAGAATGAAAATTAAATGGATTCACAATAGAGATAATCCCTCAACCCTACATCTATGCAGAATGTCCAGTCCCTTTAGAAGGAAGAGCTGGCTATTAGATAACCTAAATGCTTTACATCACTGGCTGGCCAACCTGTTGTGCGTCAGAACTTGACAGCCCTGACAGTCCTATTGAGCAGGTCTGCGGTGCAGATTACACAACTCTCGCTCTCTCTCTTAAAATTTCAGATTAGTATCAGAGTACAAAAGAGTAGGTCACATTGTTTACATTTCTTAGGTAAAGTTCAAGTTGTAGGTGAGCCCTTCACCCAGTGGGTGTTCTGTATACACTGTACACCTTAGGTGAGAGCTCACCACTCCCCCTTCTGTCCTTTGTCTTCTTTCCCCTCTCCCCTCATTTGAATTTGTGTTTTTCTCTCATGTGGGCCTGTAGTGGTTGATCTATTGGTATCATCTTAGTATTGAGTACATTGGATGCTTGCTTTTCTACACTTGTGATACTTTACTAAGAAGAATGTGCTTCCAAAAAAAAAAATAATAATTCAAAGAAGAATGTGCTTGGACTCCTCTTGTTAACAGTTTCCCAATGAGTCTGAGGCTCACTCAGGGTTTAGAAATTCTATTCTAAAACATGACTTAACTCCTCTTGCAGTTTGGACATACTTTCAAATTCTTTAGAACAGTTTGGTGCTGAAAATAGCAATTAATATTGATGGTCTAACTCCTTTATGTGTTTTGTAAATAAATAAGCAGAAAAGCCTATTTATCATAGACTTTTCCTTTTCAGGTGATTTTAAAAACATGTTCCTCCAACTCTTGCAAGAAGTTACACTCATATGTTCTCTCTCTCTCTCTCTCCCTTGCCCTTGAGGCAACAGATGGTGAGCTCACCTAAATCTAATTTGTTAAGTTTTGCACATAAACCATTTTCTTCCATTCCTCATTCTTACTTAGTCTCTACCTTCTAGGTTTATTAATATATTCTTAAGTTCTAATAATTTTTCTACAGAAAATATCATTTGTATATTCCTAGAAAAGTTCTGTTGGGAAGAATAATCTTGGTTGGACAACGATCCTTCTGACCTCATTACCTTTCTTTTACTCCACTTTGCCTGTATCTCAATTCTCTGAGTACCCCATCACTGAGCAATGATTATGCAAAAGAACTACTCTTGATGAAACAAAAAAATGATAATTTTATTGAATAATTCAGATATTCTCTTTTTGCTGAAACTTTTAATTCATCTATTCAACATTTATTGGATACTAGGCTCTGGGGAACACAGCAGTGAACAAAATGGGCAAAATTCCTGCTGTCATGGAAATTACACTCCAGTGGGGAATAATAAAAGTTCTATTGGCAGGCATGATTCTATGTTGAGGGCTAAACTCACTAAAGGCAATATTACACTTCTTTTTCATTTTTGTATGCATCCCATGACAGGCAAAATATTTTGCAAACAGTAGGAAAAGGATAAATATTCATTAAAAGAACAGATACATTGATCTCTTTTATAGCTTCAACTTTTTCTTTCCATTGGCTCATCCCCTTGCCCTATACCACAAATACATCTGAAGACATCACTGTTTCACTCAATCTACTTTTCTCAGTTTTTCCTTTCCTTCCCTGTATTATGCATCTTAAGAGTAGTCTGTACCTACTCTTTCTACTAATTTATTGTACCCTACTACTTTATTGAAATCGGTTTACTGAGGATTAACAATTACCTACAGGAAACTCTACTAATTTATTGTACCCTACTACTTTGTTGAAATCGGTTTACTGAGGATTAACAATTACCTACAGGAAACTCTCCTTTTCCTCCCCAAAATAATTCTTCAGTACCCTCAGTTTAATTTAAGAAAAATATTTCCCAATATCTGCTGGAATACCACAAACATTTTAGTCTGAAGTCCACCATCCCCTTATTTGAACGTGCTTCTTCTCAATGTTTCCTCCCTGGGTTGATGGCACAATGACCTTGGACAACCTCTTCAAGTCTCCTCTTTCCTTTCCACTAATACCAAGTCAGGTATCATACCTGAAGCTTACACTTCCATCTCTTCTACTTTCACTTCCCTAACCCCGAACATGTGTCACTTCCCTAGACAACTGCAATCATCTTTCAGTGTTCTCTGAATGGTAGGTAACTGTGATCATTCACAATGTCAGATCCACAAGGGCGAAGATTTTAGTCTCTTTCATTCACTGATACATTCCTAGTGCATGGCACGGTGTCTGGCACAAGGCAAGTATTCCTCAAACACTTCCTATGTGCCAGGCATATGAAGCAATTTTACACATACTCTCTCGTTCAATCAACACACAACTTATGAGGTTGGGACTGCTATCCTTATTTTACAGATGAGAACACCATAATTCACTAAGCTGTCTTAGCCACAGAGCTAGTAAGAATGGAACCTGAGATATGAAGCTAAGTTAGTCTCACTCTGAAACACTAGCTCATAATTACACTATTAACTGTTTCTTTAAACCAGTCAGATCCTTAAGAATTGGTTACTCAGACTAAAAGGAGTAGCTACTATTTAATGAAGTCCTACTTAAGGAGTAGCTACTATTTAATGAATTCTTACTTAGGTGCCAAGTGCTTTGCTCAATTACTTCATGGAACAACTCTACAAGAGAGGTATTTTTCCCATTTTTCAAATATATAACCTGAGGTTCAGAGAGTTTAAGTAACTTTTCCAAGAATAGTAGATTGCAAAGTAGGGATTCTAACTCTAAAAGTCCATACCATCTCTGGTTCCCAACTATACCAGAATTATATCCTTAAAACCTGTCATTTTATTCTACTGGAAAAATTTTCCTGGTTCCCAATGCCCCCCAAAATAAGGGTCCAAACACCTTAGCAAGGCATTCAAGGCCCTTCCCATATCGGCAATTAGTCTTTTTTACCCATTTCATATAGAATTTGCCCTAGTCACATAGGGTCCATCCTCTAAGCTTTTCCTGTGCCTTGAAACATCCTTGCTAAAGCTTGTCCGCCAGTTAAAAGGCTTTGTGAATCATTCCCTCCCATCCTAGAAGAACCAGCTAAGGTCTTGTCTCTTCCAAGAAGCTTTCTCAGATACCACTACTGAGAATCATTAATTCTGCCTCCTCCTTCAATTACCATAGTCCTGTGTACCTCTGTGATGGCTTCTATAGAAGCCTGTCTTACAGCAGATTTAGGTATATATATTTTCTTTCTCAATTAGAAAATAAGTCCTCACAACACAGGAACCTTCTTTGAAACCCTTAGAAGTTAAGCACAATTCCTTTTGTGAAAGCCACCATCATTGCCTGCTGAATGAACTGTGGGAACTGTAGAGGTAGGATAATTAACCAACTCTGATACTAGGGTATTTTTATTTTCTACATATTGATCATTACATTAAAAATTAGCAAACTGTACTTAAGGAATTGTAATATTTAACTTTCTTCTAGGTAGAAACCAGACACTAAATTATATTTTTAAATAACCTCAAACTCCTCACGCAGTTTGAACTTACCAGTTAAAGTAGAAGATTCTAAACATGTATAGGTCTTTGACATTGGCCACTTCGTTACCATATTAATATATCTTGGAAAGTCATTTTCGGATTTACTATGATGTTCATCTGAATACAATGACTGATGTTCATTAGCACTGATGGCAGATTCTTTTGTTCCCATTTGCTGGCTCCCATCATGAATGGTTCTGTTGGATGAGCATCACATATGGAAACACAGACTTGCCTCCCTAGTCTAGACACAACTTTGTTGATACCCATCTGCAGAGAGATTGTTGAGATGTCCACTGATCTATCTTCTGAACATAGGTGTGTTTTCTGGTACTTGGTGCCAACATCCAACCTGGCTCATTTGTTGGTGCCTGTGTGGCAGCTTATTCTTCTCTACTCAAACAGTTTATTGTTTTACCACTGGGAAGATCAAGACACCAGCTGATCTCTTAGGCTGTCATACTCACCTGGCTACCATATTTGTTTATCCCACCTGCAAGTTTAGCTCAGGATTTTCCTTCTTGAGCCTTGCTTTTTCCAAGGTTAGCATTGCTTTACCCTGGGTCATGTGTCTAGTCTTAAAATATTACTTGCTTAAAAAATGTCCAATAGCTTCATATAATAAACCTGAATAACACAGAAAGGAAGAAACAGCTAGTTCAGGGAAGATTCATTGACTTTCTTTGCTGAATTTCATGAAGTTTGAAGAGGATTAAGCTGCCTTTTAAGGCCATCTGAAAGTCGGCTCAGTGCTCTTGCCAGTCACCTCTTCTACGTAGCTGTGAAAATCCTTCCTTCACCTGCTGAACATATTCTCAGAAATCTTGTCTAGACTCTGAGAAGTCAGTGGAAGAGCCTCAGTGAAGAGGGTCGTGGTGGTTCTGGTGGTAGGGAAAGCTGCAGATGGGCCTGAGGGTCTTGCACACTCTGGCTAAAGTGGGAAATAGTGAGAGATGCTCACAGCTTACTTCCCTAGCACTCCAGACAGGACCTGGTAGTACGTGAGTGGGCCTTAGCCAGATGGCCTGGCTGGGTTTGAACAGCCTCACTGGATTTTTAGCACTGTGCTTCTCAACAAAATCCTCCAGTCCTCCAAAATCCTTGGATCTTCAGGAACTTGTCCATCTATAGCTCTCATCAATGGACAGCAGCCCCTTATCTCCTGTCCAGGATATCTGGTTATTAAAAAATTATATATTCATAAATTCAATTAAAAATTGGAGACATTATCTTCTTACAGATATTTAAGTGAAAGATTCTTATCTAGGTTAATGTATTTTGGGGAAAGGATAACTGGTCAGCTGGCTTGTAAGAAAACTAAAGCCACTCTCTGATGCTATCCGTAAGATCCACCTTGGGTCAGAATCTGGTCCCCAAGTTTGCAGGTACAGAAGTTCCATGCTATGAGTGTCCTTGTGTGGGTTACTTAAAAGTCTGATTCACACAGACTAACTCAATAATAGACGTAGGTTCTGGAGAGCACTATTATATTCTACCATTAACAAGTTTCATTTAGATTTTCATAGAACCTTGCTTACTTTCTAAACCAGCCTCTTGACATCCTCCAATACCTGTCACTTGTCACAAGCACTCATCTCTAGGACTGTCATCTCAGAACAGAACATGGAAAATTTTTAAGAATTTTTATTGTCTCTGGTTTACAAAGTTATAGTTAATTGGTTTAAAATCTAAAGCTACTAAAATCCTTAAGTTCTTTTTCTGATAAGCTACTATAACTGTGGTACTTAATTCACCAAAAATTAAGAGCAAATAAAATACTACATGCAAATGTGCTTTAGAGAATCTTCATTAATGGCCATGAGACATTGGAATATTTAAGTATGCAAAAGATATGAACAAAATAATGTACCAAAGGAGCAGATATTAAATGAGTAAATTTCCTTGACTTGTCAAAGGCATAATACAAATGTTTTACCCCAAAATAGACTTAAAAGCTCTTTCCTTCCACTTGGTTTAAAAGGTTTAGGTATATGATAACATGGCATTTAATTCTCCCTTTTATTTTGAGATAAAATTAAGAGAAAATGTATTCTAAGCAGAATTTCCTAAATAAGGCTTATCTTCTCTCCCTTCAACTTTTGGAATAAATTCTGTGGCTCCTCACAAAGGTCTTCAGGAATACCTACCAATAGAAAACACTTTCCTTTCCTAGCTTAGACTACAGGCTTCCAGTGCTGGGTAGGAGCTGGGAATGTACTGATAGCTGGCACTGCACTCACCATCTGACCTGGCTATTTCTCATTCTTGGTGTATTTACTCTCTTGTCTGTCTCCCATTCAACTCTGGTTAGGGCCAGCAATTCAGGGTTTTGGCCAAGGAATCTCAGCTCAAGGAATTGGATTTTATCCTGATGCAGCAGGATGTGATATTAGAGGAGAGAAATGCAGTTGGGAAGATGATTTCCCTGGAATAGTAAAGAATATAATTCAGTCATTTTGAATGTATTCACAAAATTGTCAGCCATCACCATTATCTGACTTGGAAAAGAAACTGTACCAACAGCTATTATTCCCCATTCCTGCCTACTGATGGCCTTTGGAAACCTCTAATGTAGAACAGAGAGAATAACTGTGACTTTTGTTTACAGACCTAATGCAGCTACAGTCTTGAGGAGATGGGGGTGAATTGGGGCTATTCTAGCCTTATGCCTCTTTCTGAAAGAGAAAGCCATATTAGGACAAATCAAAAAACTAAACAAAGAGAAATAACTGCATTTTGAGCCCTTTACACATCATCTTCCTTGCTACCATCTATCTCTCACCAACACCGGCACCCACACACTGACACATTCATACGTGAATTTTTATAGACTCATTCTTTTTTTAAAGGTTCTTAGTTTTGGTATATTTTTCAATATAAAACTAGAACAAATGAAAGGAGATGTATTGAGAGATCTAAATAACAATGGGCGAGTCATATATAATTCCTTGAAAACTGATAAGAAATTTTCCCTCGTCTGAACATGAAATCAGTCTCTCAAAAGTTCTTGCATCTCTTGATGTACCCTGTCTCAAGGGTACTAAACTGACTACATGTTCCTCCATAGTACACCCTATTTTTAAAATTGAGATATATTACCATAAAATTCAGTTTTTTTTTTTTTTTTGAGACAGAGCCTCAAGCTGTTGCCCTGGGTAGAGTGCTGTGGCATCAACCTCCATAGCTGTTGCCCTGGGTACAGTGCTTGAGCCCAACCTCCAACTCCTGGGCTCAAGCGATTCTCCTGCTTCTGCCTCCCAAGTAGCTGGGACTACAGGCGCCTGCCACAACTCCTGGCTATTTTTTTGTTGTTGTTGTTGGGGATTCATTGAGGGTACAAGAAACCATGTTACACTGGTTGCATTTGTTGGGAAAAGTCCCTCTTACAATCATGTTTTGCCCCCAAAAGGTGTGGCACACACCAAGACCCCAAGACCCCAGCCCCCTCACTCCTTCCCTC
>CAUYON010179997.1:0-51516 GCA_963573935.1 Arctocebus calabarensis
TCCCTAGTAGCTGGGACTACAGGCGCCCGCCACAGCGCCCGGCTATTTTTTTGTTTTGCAGTTCGGCCGAGGCCGGGCTTGAACCCGCCACCTTCGGTATATGGGGCCGGTGCCCTGCTCGCTGAGCCACAGGAGCCGCCCCCTGTGCTTCCTTTGAACCTGATTTTTTTCTCACTAGAGTTAAACAGGTTGGGTTCTTCAATAGGAGCACAGTGTTTGGGAAGGAAGGGAATGATACATTTGCCTCACTTTCAAGCTGCCTAGTTGTACAATGTCAGAATGTCTTCTGTGAACGTCGCTTCCTTGTCTATGCAAAAGGCATGAACTTGCCCTCTGCCTCCCTGTCGGCACTGTGGGCCCTGCAGACCCTGCTGAATCTAATGGCCCCTGTATGAGCCACCCCCAAACCCTGGTGTGGCCATCTAGAGGCTTGATGTTACTGGCTCAAGACTAAGGGCAGCCTTGTGGCATTTTACCACATTTCCACAGAATAAAAGGGTCAAAAAGACCTAAAATCTATGAAAAGCAAATCTTCAGATGCCCAAGGGAGAAGAGCTGTTTGGAAGCGTGGCTGAATCGTCAATGATTGCCCACTGTGTGGGAAATGACTACTAGGTATTTAAGATACGCAGACTCATACTCCAGGAGTTTGCAAGAGTAGGAAAAACTTACAAAGCAGCAATGCCAAAAATATGTCCCGATGATGAGTGGCAGAGCTGCTAAGACAGAGGAGGAAGGTAACCTCAAGCAGATGGGGGGGGGGGCTGAAGGACTGGGCTGCACCCCCCGCCCAGTCTTCACCCGGCTACCAGAAGGCAGAGGAGCTGGTGGACTTGCAGCAGCGTGGGGCCCTTGACATCCACCCTCTCACTGTGCAGAGGGGGACACTGAGGCCCAGTGAGTTCAGTGACGATGCTAGTGGGAAATGCTAGCTGAGCACCTCTGACCGGCCAGGCACTCGAGGCGTGCACCAGCCACTGATTTCTCCTAGCGCCTCCCCGCCCCCAGGTGAGTACATTCTGACGCTGAGCAGGTGGACAGGAAGAGAGAGCACAGCATTTACTCATCTGAGGCTTCTCCAAGTGAAGGAGATGAGAGGCCATTTCAGGCCTGGCCACAGGCCAGTCTATCCCTGTTTGTCCCCATGGTCTACTGAGAGCAGGCGAAATGTTGCAGGGGCCTTCATTCAAGCACTTGTTTAGCACTTACTGTCTGCTCAACAGAAATGTGCACTGAGCACCTGGTGCACCCAGGCGGCACCGCACAGGGCGCTATCAACCTCATTTGATTATGGCAGGGCCTTGGGCAGGGGTGAAGGTGGCTACCTGAGAAGGTGGCACATTGCTGGGCCTGGAAGGATGGGCAGTGTCCTTGGGGGTAGGACAGTGGGAAACAATGCACAGGTGGTGCTCCAGCAGCAGAGAGCAGAGCTGAGCGGGCATCAGTCACTGGGCACTAGTGTGGATGCAGATCCCTGGGCAGGGCTGAGAGAGGCTGATTTTGCAGTGAAAGATGCCCAGAAATCTGAGCTTTAACAGGCTTTCTGGAGGATTCTGATACAAGACGACTGTGGATCACACTCAGAAACAACATAGTCTGAAGGCTCCATTCCCCAGCAGAGTCCCACTGTGCCCCCCACACCCTATGGTCTTCCCTACACAGTGCCAGAAAGCAACAAAACCAAACCTGTTGGACAACGGCCACAAAAACCTGTGAATCTATTTTATCACACTTGCTGATTAAAAAACAAAAAAACAAATTTACTAGAATATGAAATAAACCAAACTTTAATAAAGAGGTACCTCCTATGGGGCTATTTGCTCTATTAATCCAGAGTCCACCCCTTTCCACTAGGGGGCGTGGTCTGCTTCAAAAATGGGAACCAGAATTTCAGAAGCAGAAATTTGCAACTTAAAAACTCATTTTGCAGCACCTCTCCACTTAGTTGTTGAAAGTAGACTTTTATGCCTCCTGGGTGAAGTTCATTCATCCAAACTTCCAGGGTGTGCACATCACAAAATCTCTGAACTTGGGAAGCCTAAATCTTGAGACAAAAAATTTTAAGATGATTTTACAAGTGAGAATTTCTTAAACTAAAATTTTAAAACCCATAGTCGCCATGCCTGAAGTGAAGGCCATTAGCACTGGCCAACAAAAGTTCTTACGGAGAACTTCAAAACATTCTTTCTGTTTGCTTTCCCTGTCACTCACCTACTGAATCACCTCTCAAACTCTGTCCTCCAAGACATAACCCAAGATTTTCTGTGTGCTCAGCAACTCTTTTGGGTTCTAGTGTTGAACTAATGTGGGTTTGAGTCTCAACTCTGATGCTTACTACCTGGGTGGCCTAAGGCAAGTTATCTAACCTTCTGAACCTCAGAGCCTGATCTGAAAAGGACAATAAAACCCATGGTAAGTAAGTGTCAAACAAGTTGATGTGTGATGTGCTACTACGTGACAGGTACTTGATATAATTTATTCCCAGTTCTCCCCATGTCTTAAGGTCCCATCATAGTACTTGCTAAAGGTCAAAATGGATGCTGTGAGATCTTGGGCAACTCTTTATCTGTCCCTGGTTCTGCTTCCTGTTATGCAAAATGAAAAACTTGACATAGGCACGCCCCACAGTCCTTTCCAGCTGCAACCATTGAATTCTCTGATTCTAAGTGGGGAAGAACAGATGTGAGTGGTGCCACCTGTGAACCAGAGAGAGGAACACCTGGGGTAACCGAGCTCATCAGAATGAGAATGGGTTACAAAGAGTAGGAGAGACTTGTTTCCTCTCCCCTCGTTTGAGGTCTTTGCAGCCTGGAGACTGGTTTGTCTTGTGGTACCAGAGAGGAGAGAGGAAGTTCTTGCTTTTGTCAGCCTGGGGTGAGAAGGGCGAATGATGAAGCTCGCTGAGCTATTGGGGAGAAGAGTGGACTCCCCAGGGACAAGGTAGTTCCAAGCCCCACGTGTATACAATGGATGGTGTGGGATGTGGGGAAGTTTGGCTCGTAGACCCTGGGACCTTGACAGCTAGAATGTGGGATGGGAGGTTCTCCTGCAGGGGACAGAGAAAGGAGGAACCTCTGTGAAGCACATCGTAGGGGCAGCTCAGCCAACAGAACTTTCTGTGATGGTGGAAATATCTTTTGTGTCCTGCTCTGTTCAATGTGGCAGCCATTAGCCAAACAAGGTAGCAACAGTACCCACAATGGAGCAAGGGGTGGGTACTTCTGGCCTCTGGAGACCCCAGGGCCCCGGGGGTTGAGCCATGCCTGAGGCCTAGCTGTGGTCACCTTAAGACTCCACCCAGACTGCTGGGTGAAGGCCCCTGTCAGGGTCAGGGAGAAACCCTGCTCCAGAAAGGAGTCCAGTGCTGGGAAGCAGACCTCACTCTATTGGGGGTACCAATATTACTTTGCTTCCTCTGTTTGTACTGACTACTATTTAACTTAAAATGAAATAAAATTCAGAACTTCAGTTCTCAGTCACATTAGCCACTCAGTGGCCACACATGGCTAGTGGATGCTAAATGGGCAGGGCCAGAATAGGACAAAAGGCTTTCATGACTCCTCGTGACTTTGAGCTTTGTGACTTTGAATGAGTCACGTGACCTTTGCACTTTCCTTCCTTGACATTATCCATCGCACAGATGTGCAGTAAGCTACTTCTAGAGGCCAGGCTCTGGCTATGGATGCAAAGGTGAAGAGAACACACTGTCCCTGACCTCCTGAAACCTACAGTGTCAGGGGGACAGGTGTTAATGGAATGATTGCAATGGAGAATGGCTGAGTGACCTGAGGAGCAGGAGCCCAGTTCTTTGAGAGCGTAAAGGAAAGAAATCTGACCTAGATCCCAGAGGGTTCAAGGACCAAGGCGGTACTCACAGGGAAAGTGATGCTTAAGGAGAGAAGAAAACAGAATGGTTTAGGTGAGGATGCAGGGAAATCAAAATCCTCATGTACTGCTAGTGGGAAATTGAAATAGCACAGTCACTTTTGAAAATCAGTGGTTCCTCATACGATTAAATGTAGTTACCATGTGACTCAGCAATGCCCACTTCTGGGCCTATACCCAAGAGAAATGAAAACTTATGTCCAAGAGAAACTTGTGCATGAAAATTCACAGCATATTCACAATAGCAAAAAGGTGGAAACAACCCAAGCATTCATCAGTGGATGAGCAGATAAAATGTGGTATATCCATACAGTGGAATATTATCTGGCTGTGAAAAGGAATAAAGGACTGGCACGTGCTTCATTCACAAACCCGGAAAATACTATGCTGAAGCCAACCACAAAAAAAGCACACATTGTATTATTCCATTCATATGAAATGTCCAGAGGAGGGAAATCTAAAGACAGTAGATTAGTAGCTGTTTACGCTGGATAAAGACGAGTGATAAAGGCTAGAGGGCACAGGGTTTCTGTTTGAGGTGATGAAAATGTCCTCAAACTAAGTCATGATGGTTGCACAACTCTGGGAATATGCTGAAAACCAATAAACCGCACATTTAACTGGGTGAATTATATAGTATGTGAATTCTATCTCAATAAAGCAGCCTTAAAAAAAAAAAAAAAGAGGAGGAGTCAAGGGCTCAAGAGAAGATTCAAGCCCAGACACCATGTGCAGGGGACCCTGATGCCTTTATAAAACAAGAGAAAAGTGGCCCCAGTGGCCATAGCCAGTGGAGGCAGGAGCAGAGGCTGGAGACACTGGCTAGTGTGACCCTGTGGGCCCTGGAGGCTATGTTAGGGATTTTGGTCCCTTTCCCAAGAGCAGGGAGGAATGTTCAAAGAGTTTTCAGCCTAGGTGTCTTCCATTTTGAAAAAGTCATCCTGGGTGATGTATGGAAAAGGAGTTGGGTGGGGAGAACAGAGCAGGTATGGGGGTGACCCAGGCAGAGATAAGGGGCACAGCAGGAGTGCCAGCACAGAGACCACACGAAAGGGATGAACTAGAGAGAAGTGAGCTCAGCTCCGCTTTGTCCAAAGGAGGAAGGATCCCTTAACCTCCCTGCATGACCCCTTCATTTGCTGTTGTCCCTGAATTACCACCCCGGGGAATGACTATGGCCACTTGGAGGAGGAAAGCTCCTCTGCTCTCACATCCTGTGCACACCCTTCTGGAAGTGGTTTCACCAGTTCATTTAAAGGTCAACTTTCCCAAAGGACACTGGCTGGGGGCAGTGTAAATTGGTTCGGTCTTCATGAGGTTGAGGTGGCAGCTTATTAGAAAAGAGTTTAGGATGTGGACTACCACAGTAGATCATGATGACAATGGTCCTAGAGAATTGCTTCCCCGTGAGCATGCCCCTTGCTTTTGCTGTTCCACCCATCAACAAATGGAGCCTATCTCTATACCCTCTTGAATCTGGGCTGGCCCTGGGGCTTGCTGTGGCCAACGGTGGGGGGGGGGGGGGTAGAAGTAACATGGTGTGAGTTCAGCAGTTTGGAGCTAAAGGGGCCTCGCAGCTGCAGCTCCGGCCCTCTTGGAAACTTGGGACAATATGGTGCAGCAGCCCCAGCTGGCCTGTGGGAAGGTGCACCACAGGGCCTCAGCTTGACCACCAGCACCGATCACCAGACTGTGAGTAAGGCCATCTGGAACCTTCCAGCCCAGCCTACCCATTAGTGGTGTGCAGCCCCATGAGTGGCTCTAGAAGAAACTCTGCAAAGGATTTCTCCAGCTAGAATAATTGTCGTTTTAAACCTCTAAGTCTGGGAGAAGTTTATTACCTGCCCTTTTGATTAAGCGAGTCCACATTAGGAATTTATACCAATACAATCAAAACCCAGAAAATAGCTAAAAATTTAGCTACAAAGGTATTCCTTGCAGGCTCAGTACCTGTGGCTCAAGCGTCTAAGGCACCAGCCACATACACCTTGAACTGGTGGGTTCGAATCCGGTCCAGGCCCGCCAAGCAACAATGACGGCTGCAAACAAAAAATAGCCAGGTGTTGTGGCGAGTGCCTGTAGTCCCAACTACTTGGGAGGCGGAGGCAGGAGAATCCCTTGAGCCTAGGAGTTGGAGGTTGCTGTGAGTTGTGATGTCACAGCATTCTACCTAGGATGACAGCTTGAGGCTCTGTCTCAAAAAAAAAAAGTATGCCTTGCAGCATTGTTTATAATACAAAACATCAGCATGATCTCAGATGCCTACTGCAGGAACTGACAAAAAGAGTTTCTGTTTGCAGCTCAGTGCCCGTAGCCCAGTGGTTAGGGCGCTGGCCACATTCACTGAGGCAGGCAGGTTTGAACCTGGCCTGGGCCTGCTAAACAATGACAACTGCAAAAAAAAAAAAAAAATAGCCGGGCATTGTGGCAGGCACCTGTAGTCCCAGCTACTTGGGAGGCTGAGGCAAGAGAACCACTTAAGTCCAGGAGTTTGAGGTTGCTGTGAGCTGTGACACCATAGTATTCTACTGAGGGTGACATAGTGAGACTCTATCTCACAATAAAAAAATGAGTTTCTGTTTGTTAGCCAATCACTAAAAACTTATTGTGGAAGTATTCTAGTGGCAAGAATATACTGTTAATTGGAAAAGTAAAACAAGTTTTGAACTAGGTTAATATGGTCATTAAAATATGCATATTTTAAATATATTTTAATATGAAGTTAATGGGTCCAGAAACATGTACAACTTCTATTTGCTGTTGTACAATTGCTCTCTAAAATGACTGGCAATTTTTCTTCCCACCAGCAGCAAGGACCCTGGCTGCTGGGTAGCCTCAGTGGTCACTTCCCACCAGCCATCTTTGGTGAAGGCCCCTTGATTGGCATGTTTGAGAGTCAGGTCAATCTACGCAGAGCCACTCTGAGTTAAGTCAAAGGTTTTTTGATCACCCAAAGACAACCTTCCTCGAACCCAATTCTCATCCACCCAGGGGACCAGATTTGCTCCTGGACTTCCTTAAGGAGAGGGGAACTTCAGATCCACCATTAAGGACAGTAAGCAGGAAGCCAGGTGTCACAGGCTGCAGCTGGGAGCAGGGCCGGAGGGTTGTCCAGTGTCTGCCCTGAGCACAGCAAGAAGGGCTCAGTGAGTCTTGAACATAGTGATTAACTTCTCTCTAATCTATGCTTCACTGAACAGCACAGCCAACTGCTTGGCTTCCCCAACAAGAGACATGAGTCACTTGATATCTCACTGTGGCCTGAGCACGTTTCACCCCAGGCAGGTGCAACTGTTCGTTTATGTGCCCTTGAGATGCCCAGGAAGTGAAAAATGCTTATTGTCCCCCTCCAGCACCAACTGAATATTGAATCAACAATGACGTAGTTAAAACAAGTGAACATTGCTCTAAGAGTCTTTCTTAAGCTGGTTCAGTGCCAAAGAGATAGGTCCCTGTTTCTTTCCCTGCCTGTTGGATCAAGTCTTCGTGTCCCTGGGATGGGGGCGGGGGTGGGGGGGACTTAAGGAACAGGAAGTTTATTAACTCCTGGGTTAATTGAGAAAATTATTGACCACACCACATGTGAGCATCCTGTCAGCGCAACCCTTGGACTGCCATAAAGGCCCAGGGCAGGCAGGGAAAATTGGACCCAGCTGTGTACTGCTTAGCTCTTTTCTTTTAATGTGGGTCACTCCATGAACTAGGACAGTCTGCAGGTGTTCCTTTTGTGCTCAACCACTCAACTCTTAACCCGTGAAAGAAAGAGGCAGGAACAAAGGCCTGCTCGGGCATGTTGGAGAAGCAGACATAGCAGAAGGAATGGCAGCGGCCTGCTCTGCACTGCAGGTGCCTTATCTGCCTCTGACTCTGTTATACGATCTGTTCAGTTGCATCAGAACCTACAGATCTGGTGCATCGCTGCCACTTTCTAGCTGGGTGACTTTGGTAGTTCATCTAACTTTTCCTCAGTCTCCATTTCTCATCCTCACAGAGCCATTGTAAGGCTGAGATGAAGTAATGAATGGGGATGTCTGGTAGGCAGAATAATGACCTCAAAGATATCCATGCCCCATAATCCCCAGATCCTGTGAATGTCACCTTCTATGACAAATGGGACCCTCCAAATATGGTTAAGGATCTTAAGATAGGGAGATTATCCTGGATTATCTGTGGGGGGTCTGTTGTACCCACAAGGGTCTTTATAAGAGGAGGCAGAAAGCAATGAGGTTACAGAAGCAGAGATCAGAGTGATGTGGCCACAAGCCAGGGATTGCAAGCAGTCCCTAGAAGCTGGAAGGGCTGAGGAACAGATTCTCCCCAGAATCTTCAGAAGGACTCAGCCCTGCTAACTGACACCTTGACCATAGCACAGTGAAACCAGCTTTGGACTTCTGGCCTTGAGGACTGCAAGAGGATAAATGTGTTGTTTTATGCCATCAAACTTGTGGCAATTTGTCACAGCAGCTGTAGGAAACTATCAGAGGAAGAACTTGCTGAAATGCAGCCAGAGTCAGGTGAGGCCAACTGGGCCGGGTGAGCCTGATGAGCAAGCAAGGTATCGGCCTGCAGGTGTCAGTTTGCATGAGCTTATTTGCACAGAGGTCTTAGTGACTGTGTGGCTGCACGATGCTTGCTGTCGGACCCTGCTGGTCACCCGGACTTCACCACAGCGAGCAGAAGCTCGCTGGATAGAGATGACATAATTGTTTCCAAGGGATACAAGCTATGCTGCTTTGAGGCCCACAAGACGAGACTCAGGAGGAGGGGTATTTGCCCTCATTTGAGTTACACACAATGCGGTGTGACTATAGCCTAGTGGACACCGCCTGGTATACCCAGAAGGCTACATCTCAAGGCTACTGGGAGAGCTCAATCGTTGTCTCTGCCCAGGTGGCAGGGTACAAATACACCACTCTGCAAGCAGCAGACATCACTCAGAGGTTTGAGACAAAGTTTTCCCTGAGCTCCCACTGTAGGGGCTAAGCACAAGCCATGGGCACTTGGATGAACTTGAGCTGGTGCCCATCCACTAATAAGGCCTTGGGTCCCTCAGACAAGGCAGGGCCACCTGTTGGCATCCACCAAGTTTCCCTTTGACACACCTTGGGTTCACAGCACAGGTGCCCACATCTCCCATTTTGTAAACCATGTCTTGTTCAGGAGAACTCATGTATGATTTGCTGGGGAAAAGACTTCCCAACCCCTACCACTCCTTCTCTGCAACATGTATTCTGAGTCCTCCTGGAGAGCCATGAAACACAGTGGCAAGCAGGACCCAGATGCCACCAGGCTGCTCCTTCTGCCTCTGTCTCTTCACTCTCTCGGGCTTCCTTCTGCTACCTGCCACTCCCAGGACTGATCTTGCCCCTTCCTGGCTTGTTTATCACAGCTCCTCAAGAGCGGGGGCTCTGCCAGCTTCCCTACATGTGGGCCCTCGGGATGCCACAGAGCACAGAGCAGCACTCAGGGCTGACGCCTGAGTGTGATGACTGAGAATGGAGGGCGGGCACAGGGGACCGGAGAGGCACGCGGCCCATCCCCAAGTCACCGCTCACTGAGCTGGAAGATCTCAGAAACCGGCCAAGTGGAAAAGGCCCGGGAAGCTCACAGAGTGATTATTCCACAGTAATGGCCTGGCCTGAGGAAGGGTCAGTGGAAGCCGTGGAAGAGTCAGCCTGGTCCTCTTGCCTCTTCCCTGAGAGTGTGGAGAGCCTGGGTGGGCCCAGGGAGGAGGAAGCCCCAGGGCTTTCCCGCGGGCTCTTTCTCCTTGGGCATGTTTAGTCACATCATCCTTACAGATGGCTTCTGCCCGTCCCCTGCTGTCCTTCCTGTTGGCCCTTCTCAAGCTTGGCACCTCCAGTCAGGTGATCGGGATACAGTGGAAAGTTCCTTTTGGTCACCCAGTGCTTAGGAAAAATCTCAAGTTTTTCTCTGAACCCCTTGCTCAGAACAGGATGTCCTGAGTCAGTCTAGAAATTTTACCCCAGCTTGTGGTACCAAGGTGGGGAGGGCAGGGGCTCAAAGAACCTCTTCATTTGTGCAAGATTGCTTCCTTCTGCAAGTCAGTCCTCAAACTCCCCAAATATTCTTGATTTCTGAGTCTCTCAAAGGCCTTTTGGAGGCAATGTCTGTGTGTGGTAGGGGCCCATCCCCCCCATTCATCTTAGACTGACACTTCTGTAAAATACAATAAAAAATGAGTAACTACAGAAACAAAGACTTAAAAAACACAACCTTATTGCTTATGCATGTGCTGTGGCAACATCCACATGCCACAGTTGTTTCTAAGGGCTTCTTACTCCCCATTTCTGCAAATACCCCTCTGATGATGGGTACCCAATGTGTGTTTGCTGGGACCACCCCGTGGAGTGCACTTTGAATTCATGAGCAGATTGCTTGTTTAAGGCTAGAATTCTGAAAGTGTTCTTTGTGAGTCTACAAAGACTTTCTCAGTAGACAAGGAAAAAGAAAGGCCCCTCACATGGTTTGCTACTTACCCTGGTTTGCTATAGGGGAAAAGTAAGCTCCCTCCAACAAATAAATGAGGGTCACCAAAGCCACCACTCCTCTGAAGGAGACAGATGTGGTCAGGTTGGGTTGTCCAGGACGGCCAGGAAAGGGAGGGGTCTAGCCTGCTATGAGGGAAAACTGGGGGTGGAGTCGGGTTGGGGATTGAAAGGAGGTGGTCCAGTCCCCTGCACCTGTCCTGGCAGGAAAGCCAGCCCACATGAGGGGCGTCGTTACTGCCACATGAGCGTAGAGGCTCAGGATGAATACTGGTACCGTGATTTCAAAGTTGTGACAATTCTTAATGTACAGAATGGTTATTGGTAACTTGAGTTACTACATGGTTTGCCCTTGAAGTGTCACCTCTAGCCACTCTATTAGGTTACTTCCATAGTTATCCTTGTCGCCTTACAGATAAGGCAACTGGCTTCAAAGAGCCTGAGAGCTCTGCCAAAGAGGTAGAGCTGGTGAACAGCAGAGCAAGGCTTTGAACACAGTCTGGTTTCGGAGTGCCTCTGTTGGCCCCCTTATGCCACCTCCCAGAGCCACAAAAGGGCTATGTATGAGGCTTTGGGAAAAAATCCCTGCAGCAGGGCTCCCCAGAGTCAGAGGCAACCTCTGTGCTTTGAAACTATGTAAGAGCAAGAGTTTAGCCCCACGAATCATGTTATTTAGAGCAATGGTCCTCAAACTTGGGTGTGTCTCAGAATCACATGGAGGGCTTGGTGACAAACAGCCTGCTGGGCTCGCAGACCCAGAGCTTCTGAGTCTGGATGGAGGTCTGGGGCGAGATAGAGAATTTGTATTCAGCAAAGCAGCGAACGCTGAGGTTCCCGGCTCAGGCTTTGGGAACCCCTGGTGGGGAGACTGGAGGACTGTGCTCTGAAATGTACTCAGTCTAGGGTGGGGCTGTCTGTGGGGCTGGGGGTCCTGTGATACCTCGTCAGTCTTCTTCAGAGATCCTCCCATCCCCACTTCCTGCCTGACTGCCAACAGTTTGTTTCAAAGGACCAGACTCTAAATTCAGTACAGGCACACCCAGGGGACTTTGGGGCACCGAGCGCCAGAGTACATGCTCTAATACCTCCCTGGCCCAGTGCCAGGTACACAGTGTTTGTTCCACCTGCAGGTTTATTCTCTCAGAATAGCAAATTGCATAAATTCCCAGGTATCCCTAGGGTGGGAGGGAGAGCCCATAATACTTTCCTTCCATTTTATTTGTCAAACAAAGAGAAAAGGTGTCATTTTATTTGTCTTCAAAATTGGACATGTACTGACCCATCCTAGAAATGACAAGAGGAGCAATCAGAAAATAAGATTCCATAGTGAAGGGCCAGGCATGGTGGCTTGAGCCTGTAATGCTAGCACTCTGGGAGGCCAAGGCAGGTGGATTGCCTGAGCTGCAGGTTTGAGAGCAGCCTGAGCAAGAGCAAAAGCCTGTCTCTAAAAACAGCTGGGCTTTGTGGTGGGCACCTGTAGTCCTCAGCTACTCAGGAGGCTGAGGCAAGAGAATTGCTTGATCTCAAGAGTTTGAGGTTGCTATGAGCTGTGAAGCCACGACATTGTAACAATGGCGAAAACTGAGACTCTATCTCAAAAAAAAAAAAAAAAAAAGATTCCATAGGGAAATGGACATTTTATTCAAGAAAATGAAGCAATCAGGCTTGGTGCCCATAGCTCAGTGGGTAGGGTGCCAGCCATGTTCACCAAGGCTGATGGGTTCGAGCCCAGCCAGGGCCTGCTAAACAACAATGGCAACTGTAACCAAAAAATAGCAGGGCTGGGCGTTGTGGTAGATGCCTGTAGTCCCAGCTACTTGGGAGGCTGAGGCAAGAGAACTGCTTAAGTCCAAGAGTTTGAGGTTGCTGTGAGCTGTGATGCCATTGCACTCTATGGAAGGTGACACAGTGAGACTGTCTCAATTAAGAAAATGAAGAAATGGCTCAGCGCCTGTGGCTCAGCGGGCTAAGGAGTCAGCTATGTAAACCTGAGCTGGCGGGTTCGAATCCAGCCCGGGCCCGCCAACCAACAATGACGGCTGCAACCCAAACAAAAATAGCCGGGCGTTGTGGTAGGCGCCTGTAGTCCCAGCTACTTGGGAGGCAGAGGCAGGAGACTCGCTCGAGCCTAGGAATTGGAGGTTGCTGTGAGCTGTAATGCCACGGCACTCTACCCAGGGCGACAGCTTGAGGCTCTGTCTCAAAAAAAAAAAAAAAAAAAGAAAAAAAAGAAAATGAAGAAATTGGGTGGCGCCTGTGGCTCAAAGGAGTAGGGCCCTGGCCCCATATGCTGGAGGTGACGGGTTCAAACCCAGCCCCAGCCAAAAACTGCCAAAAAAAAAAAAATGAAGAAATCAACCCAGCACTCCCTTACCCCAGGCAGATGTACCGGAGCCCAACTCTGCACAAAGCACGTGGCAGAGCACTGTGCTGGCCACTGGCTGTGACTGCCAGGAAAGTGAATCATTCCACATGTGAATGCAGCATTCGATCTGTTGGGGGTGGTAGTCAAAGTATTTAGCACCATCCTGATCTTACTTTCTAGAGGATCCACCAAACACATGAAAACTCAGCCCTTTTCATGTCAAATCAAACTTATTTTATTACCAATTTTGAAATGACTTTTAGAATGTTGAAGTTATTTAGTTCTGAGAAATATATAATGTATAATTGGCCTGTGATTTCTTAGCAGTTGTGTTTTTTGGGGGGAGTTTTGTGAAGTGGAAGAAATCTAACCTATGCCATTTTCAAATGTCATGAAACTTAGACTTTCAGTGTGCTCACAATGTGTGGATAGTTTATTAAACATTTACTAATTCCAATGTTGTCATTGCTTATTTTGAAGCAAATAGGGTTTTCTTTTTTTTTTTTTTTGCTTTGTTTTGTTTTTTCATTGTCTGCTTTTAGTCATTTTCAAAGGCTCATAGGACCGGGACATAGTGTTTTTAGTAACTACAGGTTAAAATATTCCTCCTGCCCACAGGCCATGGGGATGCCCTTTGAGGCGCATCCCCTCCTCTCTGTCAGGTGTGTACACTAGTGTCACCTCCATGAGGCCAGCCCTGACCACACTCACCCCTCCCAGACCTCCCTGACCCCCTTAACGGACCTTGACCTTTTCCCCTTCTATCTATCCCACTGACCCCACCCCCACCTACTCCACCCAAACAGAACAGAAACTGTAAGAGGACTTGGATCTTTGCTTTTGTCTCTGATATAGGCCAACTACCTGGAAATGAGCCTGGTGAGCTTGGTGCTTGATAAATATTTGCTGAACAAAAGTGCCTGTCTTATCGTAGCTGGAAATCAGGATAATACGTGAGAATCTTCCCTTATGTGACCTAAAGTCAGGAAGGAGACAGGACCTCCTTTTGCATAATTTCTAGGGTAACTGGCACTTTACCTACAAGGCAGGGAAGGTCTGGGAGTTTTTTCATTGTCCTACTAGCCAGAGCATGAACTCAAACCCAGGTTTCTGCAAACAGCATGGGATGGCTTTTGTTGGGTGGAGTGAGGTCCAATCCATCTAAATGCCACCCGGTCCCTCTTTGGCCTGTAGTTGGCCCTGTGACAAAGAAGCACTGAGGGGAACCAGGATTCTGGAACAGGCCTACCCTACCCGAGGCTTCATGGAACCCTCTCCTGGCCTATCCTGACCCATGGCAGAGGCTCCAGACGTGGTCTGAGCTGGTCCCCCATGTGCAACCGTGTTGTTGAAATCATCCAGCTTCTGTCTTTTCTGGTCTTGGTCTATTAAATAGAAATTCTCAGCACAGAAATCCAAGTGTTAACAAATATATAAAAGATCAAAGAAGGAGAACCGAAGGAAATTTTAGAGCTAAAAAACACAGTATGCAAAACACAACGTAATGTTATTGATGGATTCAACAACAAAATTGGAAAAGACTGAGAAAAATTGTGGCAATAAAAACTGGTAATAAAAGATGGCAATAAAAATTGCCCAATCTGAAAAAAGAAAGGAAATAGACTGAAAAATAAAGTCAATAGAGCCTAAGGGACCCATTGAACTGTAACAAAATTGTGTCATCAGAGCCCCAGGGAGAGAGGTGAAAGAGGAGAGGACTGAAAGGCATTCAAAGAACTAATGGCTAAAAATGTCCCTAATTTGGCAAAAGCCATAAACCCACAGGTTCAAAAAGCTAAATGAACCCCAAACAGGATACACCCAGAGTTATTCAGGCCAAGAGCCATCATAGCCAATTTTTGAAAACCAAAGATGAGTAGAATGTCTTGAAAGCAGCCAGAGAGAAATGATGCACTTAGAATAGGAGAAAAAATAAAAAACAACAAACCAAAAAACAAAAAACTCCAAACACTTGAATGACAGCAGATTTTTTTCATTAGAAACCTTGGAGGCCAGAAGGAAGCAGCCCAATATTTTTTCAAGTGCTAAAAGAGAGGAACCATCAACCTAAATTGAGTGAAAAGACCTTTTAAGAATGAAGAGGAAATCAAAGACATTCTTAGATGAAGGCAATCTAAAAGAATCTGTTGTCTGCAGACACACTCCAAAAGAATGGCTAAAGGAAGTTCTCAAAATGCAGAGAAATGAATCACACACCTATGTGAATAGCTAATATAAAAGAGTGACAATGGGCCGGCATCTGTGGCTCAAAGGAGTAGGGCAGCAGCCCCATATGCCAGAGGTGGCGGGTTCAAACCCAGCCCTGGCCAAAAACTGCAAACACAAAAAAAAAAAAAAAAAGAGTGACAAGGCAAAATGCTGGTGAGGACATGGAGAAACTGGGTCTCATATATCGATGATGCAAATATAAAAAGTACAGTCAGTCTGGGAAGTGACTTCGTGGTTTCTTAAAAAACTAAACATACACTGATCATGTAATCCAACCATTTCACTCTTGGACATTTATCATGAAGAAATGAAGACTATGTCCTCACACAAATCTGAACATGATTGTACATGACAGTTTTATTATAATAGCTCCAAAATGAAATCAAAATGTCCCTCAGTAAGTGAATGATCACACACACAGTAGCAGGTCTGCACCAGGGAATGCTGCTCTAGCAATCGGAAGGGCTGAGCCATGGAAACACATAACAACTCAGATGACTCTCCAGGTCAATCCCAACAGGTCACTGGACTGTAAGGTTCCGTGCATGTGTCATCCACCAAATGTCAAAATTGTAGAGATGTTGAACGTTAATGGTTTCCAGAAGCTAAGGATGCTGGGGCTGGGTGGAAGAGGGTGGATACGACTATAAAGGGTGGCATAAGGAGATGTTTATGAGGATAGAATATTTCCATGTCTTGGTTGTGGTGGTGGTCTTTTTTTTTAAAGACAGAGTCTCATGTTGTCACCCTCAGTAGAGTGCTGTGGTGGCACAGCTCACGGCAACCTCAAACTGTTGGGCTTAAGCGATTTGCTTGCCTCAGCCTCCCAAGTAGCTGGGACTACAGGTGCCCGACACAATGCCCTGATATTTTTTTGCTGCAGTTGCCTTTCTTGTTTAGCAGGCCTGGGCTGGATTCAAACCCTCCAGCCTTGGTGCACGTGGCCGGTGCCCTTAACCACTGAGCTACAGGAGCTGAGCCTGTGGTGGCAATTCTACTTATCTACAAGTGTGACAAAATGGCATACAGTAGTCCCAGCTGCTTGGGAGGCTGAGGCAAGAGAATTGCCTAAGCCCAGGAGTTGGAGGTTGCTGTGAGCTGTGTGACGCCATGGCCCTCTATCAAGGGCAATAAAGTAAGACTCTGTCTCTACAAAAAAAAAAGAAAAAAAATGGCATAGAGCTACTCACACCACTGTCAATTTCCTGGTTTGGTACTATACTATAATTGTATGAGATATAACCATTGGGTAGAGGGAGGCCCCCCTGTACTATCTTTGAGACTTCCTATGAATCTTTAATTATTTCAAAAGCAAAGTGTTTTGAAAAAGAAGTATTACTATAGAACACGATGCCATTTAGTAAAAATCACTTAACTTTATCTATGAGTAAAAGTTATCTGTATAGAGAGTTATCTGGAACAATGTTCACTAAATTTTTGAGGAATTATTACTGCAAGGTTACATTTGGAGTGATTTTTCACCTTCTCTTTTGTATTCTATGAATTGTTTGAGATTTTTTTTTTTTGGAGACAGAGTCTCACTATGTTGCCCACGATAGAGTGCGATGGTGTCATAGCTCACAGCAATCTCAAACTCTTGGGCTTCGCTTAAGCCTCACCCTCTCAACTAGTTGGGACCACAGGCACCTGCCACAAAGCCTGGCTATTTTTGTTGTTGTTGTTGTCATTGTTGTTTAGCAGGCCCGGACCAGGTTCAAACCCGCCAGCCCCAGTGTATGTGGCTGGCGCCCTAATCACTGAGCCATGGGCACCGAGACTGAGTTATTTTCTTTTTTGAGACAGAGTATCTCTCTGTCACTCTCACAACTCACAGCAACCTCCAACTCCTGAGCTTAGGCAATTCTCTTGCCTCTCCACTCCCTGTAGAGTGCCTTGGCATCATCATAGCTCTCAGCAACCTCAAACTCTTGGGCTCATGTTTGAGTTATTTGTACTTGAAAGTCTAAAGTAGATGAGGGTTCCCTGCTGGGCTCTGGGAAGAAGAAAGGAAAATGGAAAGGACACATCCATTATCCTTGGCTTGGGGTTGGGACGGTGGCCTGGACCGTGACTAAGGGATGGATTTGAGGGTTTGAGCCCCAGGAAGGATACGTTCCCCTTCCTGTCATGACAGCCTCTCTGAGGAGCCAATATAGCAGCAATTGCTTCCCTGCCTCATTCCCCTACCCCCTTCGCCATGCTCTTGAGAACAACTCAGATAATTAACTCAGCTAATTTCAAATTCCCACTTAAGCCCACAATTTTGAAATTTGGTTTTAAGCCCAAATAGAAAACAGAGAGTAGAGATTCTGCTATTTCTTTAGATAGTGAATATAAAGTATCCCAACTAGAAATAACACTAGTAATTCAACTATAATTTCTTGAGCCCCAATGTGCAAAGCAAAGTTATCACCAGCTCTTGGCTCGGCGCCTGTGGCTCAGCGGGCTAGGGTACCAGCCACATACACCTGAGCTGGCAGGTTTGAATCCAGCCTGGGCTCGCCAAACACCAATGATGGCTGCAACCAGGCCGTCAACCAGGTGGCGGGCGCCTGTAGTCCCAGCTACTTGGGAGGTGGAGGCAGGCGACTTGCTTGAGCCCAGGAATTAGAGGTTACTGTGAGCTGTGATGCCACAGCACTCTATCCAGGGTGACAGCTTGAGGCTCTGTCTCAAAAACAACAACAACAACAACAAGAAAAAAAAGATAGCACCAGCTCTTAATACATCATCAATAGACTATTTTCATGCAAGTAAAGTAGATAAACACATGCAGATTCAATGACATTATTCTTTTTTTTTTTGATGAGTAAGGATTTGTTCTGATTTTCCTAGTGGGGAATTTGTGCATGTAGGACTTTGGTATTAAAGTGAATTGGGGTGTGTGTGTGTGCATACACGCACACTGTGTTTCTGTTAGCTCAGCACACTCTTGTGTTTGTTGAGATGGTCATAGGAGACCTTAAGTCCTGGCTCTTCTATTTCCTAGGTACATGGGCTCTACTTTTCTCATCTGTAAAATGGGATACATACTAGTAGGGTTATAATTACCTGTAAATGGGATAATATGTATAAACCTGGGTATAAAACATAGTCTGCCAACATGGTAATTTGGCTTCCCCCAACTTGTCTTTGTGTTCACCAGTAAAGAGTAGATGAAAACCTACTGTGTCTTCATTGCCTTAAAGTAGTAGTAGGTTTAGGTGTAAAGATGCAAAAGAGTCTAGAGGAGAGAGGCAGGCAACAGGTGCAGGTGAATGGCTGGTGGAACAGACCAAGTTCTGCAATGAGAGTTGATGGGCAGCTTTAATTCAACTTTATCCTAACAGCCTGTAGAGAAGTATGAGGCATCACTCTGTAACCCTGGGCAAGTCTTTTCCCACACAGAGGCCTCTTATCTATATAAGGGTGGGAAGAGGGGCTGGCACTGCCTGGCTGCCTCCTTCCCAACATGGCTATGAGACAGAGGCCAGCACTTGTGAACTGCTTCTCGGTGAAGGTTCCTTTGCATACAGATCTTTGTTCCCTGCCCCAAGGGTGATAGCGGTGACTGCCAGGGCCATCTCCTGACCCACAGGCTCACAGTCAGCAGGGATTAGAGCCCTGCTCCACCTCCTGACTCCCTCCTCCTGGATCTCTAACCTACTTCCCTGGCTTGCTGATGTCAGTTGCATCTTCTCTAAACAGACACATGCTGCCCCTTCTTCCCCAGGAGTTGGCGGCTGTGAAAGGAACAGCCACTCCTCAGGCTGGGAGAGCACCGGGGCTGAGCTCCACTGGCAGCTCAGAGTGGGCACTTTCTCTAGTCCATGTAGCTCTGGAACCTTTGCTTATGTTGCCAAGATAGGCCCAGATGCATTTTCTAAGGAGCCAGGGACCTTGTTACCTTAGTTACCTGGCAGGGACATTTGCCTGCCTTCAAGATAAATAGCACTTTACACATACCACAAAGGGCAGGCAGGAGGGGGTCAGCCTCTGGGCTACAGGAGAACAGTCAGTTACCTTCTGTCCTACTGTGCATTTAGTGAATCATTCATCCATTTGGGCACTCCTTTTTTCTTTGATTTTATTCATCTATCAGTTTGGCTATCCCTTCATTGATTAATTCCATTGTTAGACATTGATTTGTCCACAAATCGACCCACTCACCCACCCACCTGTCTCTCCATCCTTCCATCCATCTACCATCCATTCATCCTTTTATTTGGTCAGCCAGTAATCAAGTCAGCCATGCAATCGACAGATACACGTGTACTCCCATGTCCAGAGCACTGACTTTTGTCAGTGAAGAGGGAAGGGCACTAACATCAATTGCTAGATTATTATGTGCCAGGTATGATGCCAAGCTCTTAATATACTTGATTTTCACATTAATCCCTGAAGCAAGTATTAATCTCCCCACCTGCAGAGGAAAAAAAGGCCCAGAAAGACTGGATGACAACCAGGAGGAGACAGCCAGCGTTCCACTCCAGGTCTTCCTAGCTCTTCATCCAATGCTCTTTCCAGTTTTTCTTTAGCATCACTCTTTACAAAGTGTTTTTACATTCCCTTGCTACTAACCACAATCCTGAAAGATGAGTCATATCACCTACTGTACAAATAAGAAAAATGTGGCTTGCAGAGGCTGATGAAATCCAAAGACCACACAGTTGCTGAGGACAGAATCTGAACTTGAAGTGGTTTTGTTCTTTTTACAGCATCATGTACTGCAAGAATTAGCTGTATAGGGCAGCCAGTTCTGAGTGGCTGTCTACCAGGTGTATGGGAGAGAGCCCTGGGTTCTGGGGAGAAGGCACCAGTCATGTGCTGGGGGCCAAGAAGGCTTTCTGGAGGAGTTCAAACCAAGCTAGACTTGAAGGATGGGGGAATGCCACCAGGCGGAAAGCACCCAGAATAGGACATAGGTGCAGCCTGTTTATGGGTTTTTCTAGAGCAGAACACCTGTGTTGGACAAAGGATGATGAGGCTGGGCTATAGGTGGAGCCTCCTCTCCTGGAAAAACTGCTCGAAGACACCAGAGGCCTTACCTGACCCATGGATCTGATCGTAGCTCTCCCTTAATTAAAACCTCTCAATGTCCCCTCTCCATTTTCCCAAATAAAGCCCATACCCTTTGCCTGTCTTACAGAGCCACCTGTCCCTGGCACTCTGCCTGTGCATCCACCCTTCCCCCAGCACGCCTGCCTATAGGGCATCCTACCTATAGGATACACATCTGTGCAGGTCCTTAAACCACTGGCTTCTCTCAGCAGTGACTCAGGGAGCAGCTTTTGTTTCAAGGAAGAGTATGAGCAGGCCCGCCACTCCCTGGCCGGCCTCTTGCATCCAAAACAAACAGTCTAGTGGGTGGCATGTGGGCACGAGGAGGAGGGCATTTCAGGATAACCAGCAGAGCTTCCAGAGCAAAGCTTGTTTATTGTCAGAAAGTATTAATAAAGTATTAATAAAGATGATGCACAAAGAATGGGGTTGGGGCGGGGTGGGGGCATGTGCCTCCTCTCATGGCTCAATAGACACCATCATAAAAGCCACTATGAGTACTTACTAGGGGACAAGCCCCATCTTCACAACCTCCATGCAGCAGAGGGATCATTTGTCCAATGAGGAAATTGAAGTTGAGACCATTTAGGGAGTGGCTCAAAGTTATACAAGCTATCGAGCAGTGGATTTGAACTTGGGTCTATCTGGCACCAGCAACATCCCTCTGCAGCAGCGTCAGGGGTCAAAAAGTTTGGATCGGCAGCACCGGTGGCTCAGTGAGTAGGGCACCAGCCCCACATACGGAGGGTGGTGGGTTCAAACCTGGCCCCGGCCAAACTGCAACAAAAAAATAGCCAGGCGTTGTGGCAGGTGCCCAGCTACTCAGGAGGCTGAGAGAAGAGAATCACCTAAGTCCAAGAGCTGGAGGTTGCTGTGAGCTGCGATGCCATGGCACTCCACTGAGGGTGACAAAATGAGGCTCTGTCTCTTAAAAAAAAAAAGTTTGGATTACAGAAATGTGATTCTTTAGGTTCTTGCAAAAGAGCAATCATTTTCATATTGATCCACACTGGGCTGTCTGTGTGATGCTGCTGTGTTGCAATGTTGGATTGAGAACTACATGGGTAGACTCAATAGACATAAGTGAAGGCAAGAGAAATCAGAGGGAAGGAATCCTCTGACCAGCTTCCCAGGCAGCTCCAAGTGCCCCACTGCAAGGGAAACAATACCTGGGGGCCTGAGGCAGTGCCTGAGATAGAGTTCTGGCCATTCCAGGATGCTGGCCCCCAGTCCCTTGTAGCTGGACTCATGGACATCCACCTAGGAGCGCCATCTCCACAGAGGCCTCTGACACTCAGCATCTCAGATGGAGGGTGAGAGCTTGGACATTTTTTCCCAAAACATGTAGGGGGTGCAAGTGATTTTTGCTACATGGATGGATTATATTATGCTGAAGTCAGGGCTTTCAGCGTACCCATCACTAGAAGAGTGTACATGGTACCGACGAGGTAGATTTTTAACCCTCCTACTCCTTCTTCTGAGTTTTCAGTGTCCATTAAACCACTTTATGAGCATGTGTGGCCCTCATTGAGCTCCCGCTTACAAGCGAGATCGTGCGGCATTTGTTTCCCATTCCTGAGATACTTCATTTAGGGTAATGGCCTCCAGTTCCACCCAAGTTGCCAAAAAATACCTTTCTTTCCTTTTTATGGTTGTGTAGTACTCGTGTGTGTGTGTGTGTGTGTGTGAGACATTTTCTTTATCCACTCATCAATTGATGGACACTCAGGTTGGTTCTGTAATTTTGCTATGGTGAATTTTGCTGTGATAAATATTCAAGTACAGGTGTCTGTTTAATAAAATTACTTCTTTTCCTTCAGGTAGATTCCCAGTAATATAAGATGCTGGATCGAATGATAGGTCTACTTTTAGTTCTTTAAGAAATCTCTCTATGGCTTTCCACAGCAGTTTTAGTAGTTGACAGTCCCACCAACAGCGTATAACCATTCCCTTTCACCACATCTGCGCTAACATCTATTGTTTTGTGACCTTTTAGTAATGGCAATTCTGACAGGGGTAAGATAGGATCTCATTGTGGTTTTAATTTACATTTCCCTGATAATTAATGATGTTGAGCATTTTTTCCTACGTTTGTTGGCAGGGCTTGAAATTGAGTCACATGGGGCTGCTGCCAGGTGTGAGCCCCGGGTGACTGCACGTCTCTCTGGTACCGCTCTGTTCCACTGGACTTGTAGTCAGGTGGCCGTTTGTGGCCTCTTGTCCCTTTCCAGGCCTGAGGCTTGCCAATCTTTGTCAGCCTCCCTGTCCAAAACCACATCTATCCCCTGGCTCATCACCCAGACACAGGTCACTACTCCTTGACCCTCCCACATCCCAGACAATGCCCTGGGGCCTGAAGCTGTAGACACAAAATAATTCAGACCTGCTCTCTGCTCTTGAGGAAATCTCGATCCTCTGGGGAAGGACTGCTATAATTTAAAAATGGAAGCAGTGGGTTGCAGAGGAGAGAGGGCCACTTCTCTTGAAGGTTCAGAAAGATTTCTCAGAGACTGTAAGTTTTGACCAGGGTGTAGTGTTTGCTTCTCACCATGGGCAGATTTCATTTGTGGGAGGGAAGTTAGGGGGTGGAATGGGGATAGAGAAAAAAGCCATTTTGGGCAAAGGAAAAAAGATGCAGGAAGGGGGCAGCGCCTGTGGCTCAGTGAGTGGCACACCGGCCCCATATACTGAGGGCGGCGGGTTCAAACCCAGCCCTGGCCAAACTGCAACCAAAAATGGCTGGGCATTGCGGCTTGGGAGACTGAGACCAGAGAATCACCTAAGCCCAGGAGTTGGAGGTTGCTGTGAGCTGTGACGCCCCGGCACTCTACCGAGGGCGACAAAATGAGACTCTGTCTCTAAAAAAAAAAAAATCCAGGAAGGGAAACTGCCCAATGTCTGTTGACCGGTGGATAGATAAGCTATGGTGTATACATAGCAAGGAACACTACTCAGCAATAAAAAAGAATGAACAACGGATACACACAGCCACGTGGGTGAATCTTTTTTTTTGGCGTTTTTTTGGGCTGGGGCTGGGTTTGATCCCGTCACTTCCAGCATATGGAGTCGGAGCCCTACTCCTTTGAGCCATAGGCACTGCCCCTTCACGTGGGTGAATCTTAAATACTGAGGCTGAGCAAAAGAAACCACAGATGAAAAAGTGCATACTGTGCGGTTCCACTTGTAAAAGGTTCCAGAACATGCAAACTAGTGGTAATAGAAAGCAGACCAGTGGTTGTGGTTGGAGTGGATGAGGCAGGTCAGAGGGATGAAAATGGGGCAAAGGATCCTCAGGGGGGTGACATGTTTATTATCTTGATTGTGGCAATATTGATTTATAAATCAAAGCATACTAAATTGTATTCTTTCCATATGTGCAGTTTATTGTGTATCAATTATACCTCAATAACGCTACCTATGTATTTTCTTTTTTTGTTCTAAGGCAGTGGTTTTCAACCTGTGGGTCATGACCCCTTTGTAACAATGGAAATACATCCTGCGTATCAGCTATTTACATTACGATTCATAACAGTAGCAAAATTACAGTTATGAAGTAGCAATGAAAATAATTTTATGGTTGGGGGTCACCACAACATGAGGAACTGTATTAAAGGGTCGCGCCAATAGGAGGAATTAGGAAGGTTGAGAACCACTGTTCTAAGGCATAGGAGGCTGGAATAGCTTGGGTACAGGAATCCCATGCAATTGGGTTAGACTGGAGGGACGTGTGTGGAGACTTAGAGGCTTGGAGTGAAGTGTGGTAAGGAGCTCAGATTTAATTCACTGGCACCCAGAAGCCATTGATGGTTTTTAAGTAGGATCTTGGCTTTATCAGGTTCGTATAAGACAAAGATTGCTCTGGAGGGAGGCTTGTCAGGGACCAAGGCATAGATAGGAAGGCCTGGATTAGGTTAAGAGAGTGAGGCAGAAAGGAGTGGTGGATTTTAAAAGGTTTAGGAGTGAGGATTGGCAGGACTTGGCATCTCCTTGGATATGGGGAAGGAAAGATAGGAAGAGTCAAAGGTGGGAACTGCCTTTTGTTGGGGGTAACTGGAAGGTGGCAGGACTGAGATGAGAATACACAAGGGGCTTGGCTCTGTGGGAGGAGGCCCTCATGGCATCTTCGTGGACTCTCAGGTAATAGCTTGACCCTTTTCTGCTATTGGACCATGGAGCTCTAGGCTATGCACCTGCTGTCACCAAGTGAGCTTGAGGGGCTTTGCCAATTCCTTCTGCTCCCTCTAGGTGCTATTGAGATGCTAAAGCCATGTGTAGTTGCCGGGCCAGATCTGTCCCTATTCTGACAGAAAGGCAGACCAGTACCAAACAGCAAGGAGGAAGAGTCCTGGACCAGGAGTGGGGAACTCCAAGTTTAACTTTGGTTCTTTCCTGCCCTTATCTTCTGTTTGCCTGTCTACAAAGCAAAGCAGATAAGATCCTTGGGTCTCAGCCCTGGTGGTGCCTCAGAATCACCTGCAAATCTTTTGAATCTAATGATGCCATAGTGAGAGTCCATTACACATCCATCAGAGAGGCTAAAATTTAAAGGTTGATGATATTAACAGCTGGTGAGAATATAGAGCAACTGGAACTCTCATATATGGCTGCTGGGAATTAAATTGGAGTACCTCTCTGCGAAGCAGTTTTGCAGTTTCTTATAAAGTTAAATGTATTCTTAATAGATGGCCCAGCAACTCCACTTGATATACAACAGAACAGAGTAGAAATGTCCACCAAAGACTTACATAAGAATGTTCATAGCACCTCTATTTATAATGCCCCAAACTGGAAAACCAGATGTCCACAAACAGGAAAATAGACAAATCGTGCTTTGTTCACAAAATGGAATATTTGAAAGGTTCCAGACCCAAGGATAAAATCATTCCAAGACACGAGATGAAAGGAAAAAGGAGGTCCAATTCATTCATTCATGTACCTAGAGTACAGGGAGGGTAAGATTCCTGACCAGGGAGAAATCCACATGTGGGCTATGGCGGACAGGGATTTAAAGGGTTAGGGCAGTCAGGATTGGTGGCATCCCTATTTCCTAGGAGGGACATGAGTCTGATCCTCTCTAGGTAGGCCATGAACCTGACCCTGTCTGGGCCGGGCAAGTTTATTTGGGCAGGTACACTTGATCTATCAATATTTGTAGTGACATAATACATGAAAACATAAATTTTATAGACAGAATGTTGAGCAAAAAATATTAGATCCCCAAAGAGTACATATACTGTGGAATTATAATGATATGAAATCCAAGAACAGGCAACCCTAATCTATAGTGATAGAAATCAGAATAGCAGTTACCTCTAGTTGGCTTAGGAACCCTTTTGGGGTGCTGAAAATTATTTTGCTCTGTATGGTGGACACATTATTGAGCTTTACACTTAAGAGTCATGGACTTTACTATATTTAAGTTATATGTCAAAACAAAAGAAAAGAAACAAGGAAAAAATAATAGCAATGCCAGTTCTTTGTGGCCAGAGATTCTGATTGGTCTAGGATACAGTCTTGTACTAAGAATTATTTTAAAGCACTCTGAATGATTCTCATGTGCAGTAGATTCTAACTTGCACGAGACCCCCAGGAGCAAACCCTCTTAAAAACCTTCTTTCTCTAAGGTTCCAGGCCTTGGTGCAGAAGTCAGCTGCTGGGCTTGTCCTGGAATGTGCAGACTGCAGTTTGGAGAAGGAAATAGGTG
The DNA here is from genome assembly GCA_963573935.1 of Arctocebus calabarensis. NCBI lineage: Eukaryota > Metazoa > Chordata > Mammalia > Primates > Lorisidae > Arctocebus > Arctocebus calabarensis. Next base: position 25,730 of record CAUYON010179997.1, read on the forward strand.
CAAAGCTCTCTTTTATCTGGAGGAAGTCTTGCATGAAGTGCTGGCTGCTGAAGTCTGCAGCCTGGGGGCAATCTGGCTCTGTCACCATGCCACTGTAGAAGCCTCTTAGATCCAGCCTCCATGTACACCTGTGCTGGCTGCTCTTGGCTGGGGCCCAGGCATGGCCTCCCTGCTCAGGCCCCTGAAAGTCCTGCTGAGAAGCCAGAAAAGTCAGGATTCAAATAAGCCTCAGTGGGACTGGGCAAAGAATTGTGAATGGAATGCATGCTTGAGACTTCTGGTTCTCACAGCTGCGGATGGGGGTGGGGCCGCCATGGGAATTCTGACTATTGTCCAGCTCTGACTGCAGCTTCCATTGTTGGCCTGTGATTACAGCTTTGTCTCACCATAAAGTACTGCTATTAAATGCCAGTGGGGAACAAAGATGTATTTACATGCCAGGGGGTCTGCGAAGTCACGCTATTTTTAGAGCTGCTCTGGTTGCTCCTCTGGGGATGGGGAGGCTTTGGGGGGAGGGGAGGCAAACTGGGAGCTTTTGGGTAAAAGTGAAACGTGTCTAAAGGAGTCAGCAATGGTGGAAAGGATGATATCATCATAGTCCTGCTCTAGTCTACCTGTCAATTTACTTATATTTATTTTTTTTTGTGGACAGGATGGGGAGTTGGTTGCACGTAGGGAAACAAATCCAAAAGTCTCCCTTTAGAGTGGCAGCCCAGGTCTTTCCAAGTCAGGCCTCTTCTGCTTTTCCAACACGTTGTCCACATGGCCCTGGTTTCCAGCCAGACCCCAGTTCCATCCCAGTCACGCTGGGTATGTGTGAGGGCCACAGAGATCAAAGTAATTCTAGAACCTACCCAGTGCCTGGGCGAGAGACTCTGGATGTGTCATGGCCTTGGTCAGGTGTCCTCAGGAATTGGGCTAACCTAAACAACACAATACAACACAATCACTGACATCAATGGAGCGTTAGTATGTGGCAGAGTGTCATTGCCTTATTTCATTTAAGATTCACGATAAAGCTAAAAGAGGAACCACCATTATCCCCACTTTACAGATGAGGAATGCTGAGGCTCAGAGAAATAAGGTGATGACCCCAAGGCCACTCAGCTCTTGGTACACATGGACTCCAGAGCCCCAGCTCCTTTCCTTCCTTTCCTGGGCTGGGGACCACAGCATCCAGAGTCCCATGATGGAGCTGTGACTCTGAGCTTCTTTTTCTCCATGGGTCAGAGTTAGACACACATTCAGCCCTCCGGATACATGCAGCCTTGGTTCTTGTTGTTGAACCTATGTAAACAAATTCATCTGGCAGAGAGCAAGATGGGTGAGAGAAAACATTACCCTATGATTTTAGGAGGAACTTGGCCAGAGTGGGATGGGTGCGGGGAAGGGGTGTGTGTGTGTTTGTGGGGGGGAAATTCCCATGGGCCAAAGAGCTTGTGAAACTCAAGGTGGACATGCCCCCAGATCCACTCCCAGTTTGCCTTCACCTTCTAGTATGTTCTCCCACTTTAGTGCTGCAATTAGCAACCCAGCTATGCCCTGGACAATCACCTTGACTTATGAAAACCTTGCTTTTCAAGTTTTCATGTCACATTAGAGCAAGAGTTCATACTTTTGGATGACAGGAGGCATGTTGTACTCAGCAATTTAAAGGCCTACCAGCAGCCCAGACCTGCCATATGTGGTCAGGATAATTAAAGGATGACCTATCCAGGTGTCTGATGCAGCTAAATCTCACCAGACCCCAGAGATCACAGGGTTGCTGGGTAGCTTTGAGGGCTCCTGTGGCATTAGGTGTTCAATCTAGTTATTTGGTATAAGGCTTTCTCCCTTGGTGCCTAATGATCCTGAATCAGGAAAGACTTGGTTCTGCTATTTACTAGTCTTGAAGACGATCATTCCCTATGACTCCCAATGTATTTTTCCTTTGTGATTGATGATCTGTTCAGAAATTCTATTCTTGTATCTAGGTGAGCATAAAATGTGGATAGTCTTTCACAGAACCTTTCTGAAGGAGAATTGTGCCCCAGCCCTGGGATGCAAGAAGAAGCTATAGAAGGAGACTCTAGTCATATGATTTGTAATCTAGGCAGTCACTTAATCTTGGCCTGCCCTGGGTGATTACGAGAATCATGCTTCCTTTCACTCGGTTGCTGCCAGGGTCAGAGAGCCAGCTCCTGAGTCCTCAACCCCAGAGTGACCCCACTGACTCCCTCCCTGGTTCTGAGGCCAATTTTGCACTGACACATGGGAAGAGCTTTTTTTAACTCTCTTGTACCCAGTTTCTGGAGTGTACACAAAAGAACAAAGTTGGTTGCACAGAGTGTTTAGTTCATGTTCAATTCTTGTTCTATGTTGGTTCTGACTTCTGGCTAGAATAGGAGTTTACTTCTGGAGTTGCTCCTTCTGCTTGCCTTCTGATTCTGATCTGTCCATAAAGGGGGCTGTGGCATTTATCATTCCGTAAATATTTCTGTTTTAGGCATTATGGATACAGCAATGGACATAACAGAGAGAATCCTTGCCCTCATGAAAGTTGCATTTTAGTGGGACAAGAAGAAAATAAACAAGGTAAGCAAGGTTTACATATTTTTTGTTATAAAATATGTGGAAAACTGACCATTGCTAAGGAGAAAAAAATAAAGCAAAGAAAGGAAAGGAAGTCAAGTGCTCGAGAGGCAACCAGCACTCAGTAACCTCCTGTGTGCTTCTCTGCCCTGCTCCACCCAGCGTTGTTCCAAGGAGCTGATGTTTGTTTGGAAGATCCAGGTACCAGCACTAAGCGTGTAGAAGGGGATCAAGAAATATTTTCAAATGAAACATCATAGTACTTTACATACTCACAGCATGATGATTACAACGGTGATGTTTTAAAGGTAAATTGCATAACCTTGAATTCAGACTTTGCCTTTTTCATTCAGATGACAAGTATCCATGGAATATTCCAGTATTCCTCAGTGCCTTCAGTGGGTCCTGAGTGTTCTTGGTTTGCTCCTAGACTGTAATTTCCACATACTTTTTTTTTAAATAGCACTAAAAGCACACTTATGTAATAAACCTTGCCATCCAAAAAAAACAAAGAAAGAAAAAGGCCCGAGGAAAAGCAGAGAGCTTTGTTGTTGTTGTTGTTGTTGTTAGTCTCTGTAGCATTTATTGGCTGATCAGGAGCTATTAAGTTCTGCTATTATAGTTATAGCATAACCTCAAAGTAGCCCTGGAACTACCTTGCTCTGAGTCTTCAGGCAAACTGAGTCACTTTTCTGGCTTTCTTTACTATATATGACTCTCAATGTCAAAACAATCTTTGGGGCTCATTATCCCCAAAAGAGCAAAGGAACAATCTCAAATCACCCAGTCAATGGCACATGGTAATAACAATTAGGAAAAAGATTTCCACTGGGTCCAACCTAGAGGAGTGAGAGGCTCTCTGCTTCAGTGGCTTGGCTCTAGGACTAGCATTTTCAGATCAAATAAAAGATGCTAAATTTGAATTGGAATTTCAAACAAAAAAAGAATGTTTAAGTGTGTCTCAAATATCCCACCTGGAATTTTCTAGGCTTCTAAAGCTAAAAAGTTAGAGACACCTTCCAGAACTTCTAGCCAGGGAAAGCAAGCCCATAAGCCCAGAGGGATCAGACAGGTGACATCTGGATTTTTGTGTGAAATTTATTTATTTTTAAATGTCAATCACACATTCAGTTAAATCAATGATAACCCGCTGTGTGGACCAAAGAAACCATCTCTTATAGCCATTTTATAAAGTATAGTGAGGCCAAACCCTTTCAGTCATCACTCAGATGAGGAAATGAGGCACCCCAAAGACACAGGTGCCAGCAAGGCTGCACAGCTAAGGTTTCTCAAAAGATAATGGAACAGACATGGTGGATGAAAGGCAGTAGAAAATGAGCAGCCTGAAACAGGCAGCATGGGGGCATTCTGCGCACTGTGTAGGTGTTCTCACTCCATTGTCTTATCAGATGCTGAGGACACTCTGTAAGGTAGGTAGGGTGAATTATATGCATTTACAGTTGAGGTCACAAGAGGTCAGAAGGCAAAGTGTCACCCTCTACCTTTTAAAGGTATGCAGATAAATCTGCACAGGTAAATATAGGGCTGCTTTTCACTTTGAGATAGTGTCTCGCTTTGTTGCCCAGGATAGAACACAGTGGCATCATTATAGCTCACTGGAACCTCCAACTCCTGGGCTTGAGTGATCCTCTTGCTTCAGTCTTCTGAGTAGCTGGGACTACAGGCACCTGCTGCTATGAGGGCTAATTTTTATTTATACAGATCGATTCTTCCTGTGTTACTCCAGTTGGTCATGAATTCCTGGTTTTGGGCTATCTTCCTGCTTTGGTCTCCCAAAGTGCTAAGATTACAGATGTCAGCTACCACATCTAGCTTCCTTTAGGATCTTAATAGAAACAAACTCAAAATCTAATTTTATGTCTCATAAAGAGAAGCAAATCAGAAAGTCAGGCTGAGTGCCCAGACTTTTAACCCAGCTCACAAATAAAGACTCATTGGCATTTGCCTCCTGTCTTCTGTCCCAGCAGCTGTATTCAGCTTGTCTTCTCACAACATTGATTTGTCTCATGTACATCTTCACATAGGAAGGATGTTCTGAAAGGGGTGATAAACATTTTTTAAGAGTTTTGAAGGGGGAAGGATGTGATCTAAGGATGTTCAGGGAGAGGAAAGGAAGAAAGACACAAAAGGAACAAATATTTACTGAGAGTCTAGTATGGCATGCACTGTGAAGGGTGTGGTGGCATGTAAGTCTTTCCTAGTTCTTTTGCGTGTCTTAGTACTTCTCATTCTTCAGGTTTCAGCTCAAAGATTACTTCCTCGAAGAACTTTCTTTGACTGCCCTCTCTGAAGAGGCCTCCTCTGTCACTATCTTTTGAACTCGCTCAGCTTTGCCATTCTGCTAAAACCTGTGATGATCTTTCTTGTTTGTGGACTAGCTCTCGTACAGACTGCAGGTTCCATGAGCGCAGTGACAGTATTTGTCTCGCAAACAGATGCATGCCTAGTTGTCTATCACGGTACTTGGTACATAGTAGGTGCTCAACAAATATGTGAAACATTTACAAATATTTATGAGACTACACATTTATGCTCCATCCGTCCTGAAAGAATTTCAATTAATCCTTTAAGTTTCTCGTAGCCTCCTGTATTATTAACACCACTGTAAGTCAGAGGTGGAGCTCCATTTCTCCAAGAGAAAAATGGTTAGGAGCAAAAAATTGGCACACAAAGCTGTAAAACATTTTCTGCAAATTGGCCACAGCCTGTGAATTTGTGCCACTTGGACCGACTATGGGACAGCTTGCAAACAATTATTTGCAAACTAACGCAGCCTATTTTTAAAGATCCCTGTGCCTCTCAGGTCTGGGTAATGACTTCAGAGAACCCGGAGTTCCACCTCCTTGCCAAGCCCAGTGGTCCTCGAAAACTGCGAATCCCGGGAAGCAGCGCGGCAAGGTTCCTCCTCCCCACCCCCCGCCTCCCCAGCGCTCCGCGCGCAGCCCCGCCCCACACCGCGCGCTAGGCCGCCGCCCTGGGACCAGGAAGACGCCCGCTCGCTGCCGCGCTGCGCGGGGCCTGCCGGGACTTGTAGTCTGTGTGGCCACTGGGAGTGCCAGTTTCGGAATCTCAGCCGCCGTCTGGGGGCTGAGGCTGCGCCGGGACGCGTGCGCAGTGCGCAGGCGGCCGTCGTGGTTGCCGCTGAGGGCAGCTCGGTGCCTGTGGGAGCTGGGGTCGCGGCGGCGCGGGTGCTCCGGGCCGAGGGCGCGGTAAAGTTTGGCGTGAGGAGCGTGGTCGCGCTGGGTTGGGGGGCCGAGGGCTAGGTGGAGGCGGCGGCGGGGCTCCAGGAGCGCGAGGCGACCGGGAAGGCGTCCGCCGAGGGGCTGGCGGCTCCGGGGATGCGGCTCCCCTCCCTGCGGGTCCGCCCTGCGCGCGCTGCACCTGGGCGAGGCCGCCGGGCCGGCTCACCTGCGCGCGGGCTCTGGGCGGCGTCTTCTTTTCGCGGGTCCCTGATTGTTTCCCTGACCTCAGCCTCGGCAGGGAGGCCCGCGGCGGTGGCAGGGCCAGCGGGCTCGTCGGGGTGTCCGCTGGAAAGTCTGGTGGCGCCCTCCTCCCTCCGGGAAGCGCCGCTCCGGACGCGGCGCGCGGGGCCAGCTGTCCGGGGATTCCCGGCGGCGACGCCTGCCGGAGTGGCTGGGCTCCAGGGCCGTGTCCGCGGGGGCTGCACGGCCCTGGGCATCCCCTTCTGGGATTTTAATGCGCGTTCGCTTCAGGACCCGCCGAGGCCCCAGGCGATCCCGCCCTGGGCCGGGGAGTCGTGCGGTGTTAGTGATTTCCCTTCGCATCTTCATGGTGCAGATGGTCAGTTGGAGCGTTGGAAGTGACTTGCCCAGGGTCACGCAGGTGGACCAGGGAGGTGACGAGAACCAGGTCTTTGGACTTGAGGCCAGCTGCCAGCCGCCAGCCGCAGCCCTCTGGGGCCCTCCTGAGTGGTTTGTGGTTTATTTCAGATGCTTTCTATTGACCCTCCTGGAAAGAGGGAAAGTGTCATAATGAAAGCGGTCTTGTTTTCTACAGTGTAACTGCCTTTAGTAGAATTCTAGTTATGCTGTGCCCCGAAGCCAAGCATCTGCCGTGGCTCGGGAGTGTAAATAACGAAACTCAGTTGCTCTGTTAGGGGATAGGTCCAAGAAGAGAGTTAAGGAACAAAAATTTAGGCAGTTTATGCTATTTTTGCCTTCTGTTTCACCTTCCAGTTTTATAATACTTATTTTCATATTGTACAATTGCTCCTTGTCTGTTTTAATAAGATTTCCTTTGCTTTAATGAAGTCGTTGTCCTTTATGAATTAGTTTTCTAAATAGAAAATCTTATTTCCTGCGTGTTTAATGACTGGAGCGAACAGCGACTATGAGGTTTATACCATTGTCTTTTATCTTAGAACCACCAGTCTGCTTTATTTCCCCAGAGTACTCAATTTGCTTACTTTCTATGTTTAATGCCATCGAAACAACTTCCAGCAAAATTTGGATTAGCATTATATGGTTCACATAAACATTTTTAAAATATCATTTTGTAAAACTTTTTCTTCACAATCTGAAGCACTTGAAGAACTGTTATTGCAAAAACAGTAAGATTTACTGACTAAAATGGCCATTTTTCTTACTCTTAATTTTTCATATTGATAGGCTTGTGGCAAAAAGAAAAATCTTCCCTCTACTAGGGTTAGTTTAAGTATTCCTTATCTTGGCCAAATCTAACTAAGGGAAATTACATTTTAGACTAGTGATACATTTAAACAAAAATATTCAAAGCTTGGCAGATTTTCAGTTAAAGCAGTAAGTTTATTTCATAGTGCTATAAACTCTACAGCCTATAGTTTCTCTTGAGGAGTATCAAGACATGGCTGTGAATTTATCCTTTGGAATAAGTGGATAACTTTTGTGACATTAAAAGATGCGACATACACACATTCCTATCTTGCTTTATTTTGTTAATCAGTGGTTTTATTGTTGCTTTTAGGAGGGAGGGATAAGTATCAGGTTTGTATCTTTTCCCCCACAGTTTTACCAATGTAACAAAATAGGAAAGAGAGATGGCCTGTAACTCTGAGTATGTCATAGACTAGGACGGACAGTGAAACAGGCTAAGTATACAATGGTTGGGAAACTACCGTGAGTTCATAAGCCAGAAGGACCTTTTTAGAGTGTGTAAGGGTGTTAAGAATAGTACTGGGTTCTTTTCTTTAAAAAAAGTCATCATGGGCAGTATTCCAGTGTTGATTGATATCATCTAGAACATGATATTGAAGATTCTTAGGAAGACACTTAAGAAAGGTGTAAACATCTTACATTTTTATTGGGACTTTTCCTTTAAAAACACTTAATAGAGCTTTTTGTTTTGTTTTGTTTTGTTTTATTTTTTAATTTTTATTTATTTTGAGACAGAGTCTCACTCTGTTGCCTTCAGTAGAGTGCTTTGATGTCACAGCTCACAGCAACCTCAAACTCTTGGGCTTAAACGATTCTCTTGCCTTAGCCTCCCAAGTAGCTGGGACTCCAGGTGCCCACCACAGCACTTGGCTATTTTTTGTTGCAGTTGTCATTGTTATTTAGCTGGCCCAGTCTGGGTTTGAACCTGGCATCCCAGGTTTGAACCTGGTATTTGGCTGGCACTGTAACCACTGGCGCTACAGGCGCCAAGTCAGTTAATAGAACTTTTTAAAATGTGACTTTTCCCCCTTAGGTCTGACAGTTCTGTACTATTATTCTTGTAGTGATACTGCAAATCCCACTATTATTTTGACTGTATGATAATTCGTAATCCAAAATGAAATCTAAAAAATAATTTATTAGCATAATTGGTCAGGCTTTGATGTTGACATGTTGCTTGATGTTAAATTGTTATTTTTGTTTTAGTAACTCTGACATTTAAGAATGGGAAAGACAGTTTTCTGAATGTAATGTAGTAATTATTCAGATGTGATAGTAATTACAACCTGCTTTTACTAGAAAATTTCAAATAACTGTAGCATTAATGTGCTTCCCACTTGATTCTAGCTCTGAGCTGAAGTAATATGCAAATAATTACTTTTTCACACTCTGGAGCAATTTACTTTTGGTAATATTAAAATTTAATTTTAATTTTCAAGATTTTAAAAATCTTTAAAATTTCAGATCTGTGGTGATACCACAAAATTACTTCAGTAGGAGATAAATACTAAAATTTGGTATTAGGTCCTTTGACCATTGGTGAGTACATGCACAGCATTTACACATTTATTAACATGGTATTTGAAGGGAGTTCTTGGGGCATAAACTTTTAAGAGCTTTAGATGCTTGTCTACAATTCTTAATTATTTTTAGAAATTAAAAATATGAGGTGGTGCCCATAGCTCAGTGGGTAGGGGGCCGGCCACATATACCCAGGCTGGCGGGTTCGAATCCAGCTCAGGCCAGCTAAACAGCAATGCAACTGCAACAAAAAAATAGGTGGGCATTGTGGCGGGTGCCTGTAGTCCTAGCTACTTGGGAGGCTGAGGCAAGAGAATCACTTAACCCCAGGAGTTTAAGGTTTCTGTGAGCTGTGCCGCCAGGGCACTGTACTGAGAGCAACACACTGAGACTCTGTCGCCAAAAAAAAAAAGAAATTAAAAATATGGAATGGTTTTATGTACATATAAAGCTTCCTGTTGATATTTGTTATAGTATAACAAATACTATACTTAGTAACATTAAGCCATTTAACCCTAAGTAATATTCTTTTTTCTTGTTGGGACTGTGTGATAAAGGATATATAAGTTTGTAATTCATAAAAGACGTTTAAGCAAACATGTTTGTCATTAATTTGGTAAGACTTTTGGGTAATTGAATTGTTTTGATTCAGGAAAATGGTGTTTTGGGGATCTGTTTTCTTTGTATTGGAATTTCTGTTGAATATAGAGGAAATTGGAGTCATTTAGGATTGTTGTTTTTTTTTTTTTTTTGAGACAGAACTTTTGTCTCCCTCAGTAGAATGCAATCACATTAAGGCTCCCAGCAACCTAACACTTTTGGGCTCAAGCAGTCCTCTAGCCTTAGCCTCCCTAGTAACTGGGACTACAGATGTGGGCCACAGTGCTTGTCTACTTTTGGGGATAGGGTCTCGCTCTTGCTCAGGCTGTTCTGGAACTCCTGAGCTCAAGCTGTCCACTGCCTCAGCCTCCCAGAATGCTAGGATTATAGGCATGAGCCACTGTGCCCAGCCTTTCTTTTTTATTATTTTCTTCTTCTTCTTCTTATTATTATTATTTGCAATTTTTGGCCAGGGCTGGGTTTGAACCCACCACCTCCGGTATATTGGACCGGCACCTTACTCCTTGAGTCACAGGCATCACCCCTTTCTTCTTTTTTTAAAATTAAGTTTTGTTTGTTTGTTTGTTTGTTTTTGAGACAGCATTTTACTACGTAGCCCTCGGTAGAGTGCCATGGCATCAGCAGCTCACAGCAACCTCTGATTCTTGGGTTTAAATGATTCTCTTGCCTCAGCCTCCCAAGTAGCTGGGACTATAGGCGCCTGCCACAACATCTGGCTATTTTTTGTTGTTGTTGCAGTTATTGTTGTTTAGCAGGCCCAGGCCTGGTTCGAACCCACCAGCCTCAGTGTATGTGGCCAGCACCTAACTACTGTGCTAGACCACTGTACTACCTGTGCCAAGCCTGAATTAAGTTTTAGAGTAAAATATTGTTTCCTACTGGAATCCTTTATTAGACTTGTCAATCTGATTGCTTTATTTTCTGAAAAGTGCTTCGTTAGCCAGTTAGGCCACCTAGTCTTGTACTGTTTAAACACTGAACTCTGGATTCTGGGTTCAATTTAACCTCTTGAAAGAAAGCATAATCACAGGCACTAGAATTGTAAGCAAATTCAGAGGGCTTCTAATGTAGCTTTTTACTGGGTACATTAAGTCCCACATGAGAATTTCTGTGTCAGGTGTTCCTCCCTTTACGAAGGGTGGGAATGCTCTTCAGTGTGTCATGTTATTGAGCAGCCAGAGCTTAGCGAAAACAAACATAAGACAACTTTTAATTTTCACCATTCACAGCTTTTAACTGAGCTCTCTCAGTAGCATCTTCCTGTCTCTGTCTGGTGACATCTTGGGTGAATGATAGCTTTTTTATCATTTACAACTATTAAAATCTCTAGTCCCATCTATTCCAGTTTAAGCCTTCAATCTCATATTTAATTTAAAGCTCTTTTCCTCCCTTATTCCACTGTCTGCCTACTTACTGCCTGAAGTGCTTGGGATAGGGAGAGATTGTGGTATGCTCCTGGGTTACTTCTGTCCCCTCTTCAGGGATCTACTTGTGCGTGGTCTAGTCAGAAGAGAAATGGAAAGAGGTAAGTATTTGTTACCTGGGGCTCTAAAGCCCTCTTTTTTTTTTTTTTTTTTTTTTTTTTGAGACAGAGCCTCAAGCTGTCACCCTGGATAAAGTGCTGTGGCAGAACAGCTTACAGCAACCTCCATTTCCTGGGCTTAAGCGAGTCTCCTGCCTCCGCCTCCCAAGTAGCTGGGACTACAGGTGCCCGCTACAATGCCCATCCATTTTTTGGTTGCAACTGTCATTGTTGTTTGGCGGCCTGGGCTGGATTTGAACCCGCCAGCTCAGGTGTACGTGGCTGGCGCCTTAGCCCGGTGAGCCATAGGCGCCGAGCCTAAAGCCCTCTTTTGATTAACAGTGTTGGGCCTTTGATATCCACCACTAAGCAAGCAAACTTGTGTTTTTGGTGAGATCTCACAGAGTGACTCCTGCATGGTTCTTGAATATGAAAATTCTGTGTTTAAACCTTTATCATCCTATATACCCATCTGCTTGCTTGCTCTTGTCCTGTCAGTCCGCCCTGTTAAGTATGTGGGGTGAGTTGAGATGGGAATCTTCTCTCTTTTACAGCCAGATTTTTTGGTGACAGCATGACAACTCTAACCCAGATACTTGTATACTTGCCACTCAGTCCAGTAAAACTCACTTCTTTGAGATGCCAAATGGTGGCATGCAGTCTGCCCCCTTTCCATGCCCTGCTGTTTCCCATCAATTCTCTTTATTCCACAGCTCTAATCTAGCACAGGTTAGTTACTAGTTACTGCCTAAGCAGACATTGAACTGCAGCAGGAGAGGCCAATTGCTTCTTCTAGGCACTTCTGATCTTGAATGATTTCTCTTAGAGGCCCCTGCCATTGTTTTTGGGTGAACACCTCCTTCCTTTACCTGTGTTCTCTATGAAGACTTCTAGTTCTTTTTCTGTCTTCTGTCAACTGCTTTCATAGAGTGAGAGGATGGTAAGGTGGTTGTTAGGGTGCTGGAGCCGTACCTGACTCCGTAGATGTTTGATCCATGACGTCTACGTCTCAGCTTTTTGTTTGCCATGATTATGGAGCAGTGAGACTGGTCCCACTTGGTGTCTGTTAACAAATAATGAAGTCTGTGGGCCTGATGAGGTCTCACTGCAGAATTCATTTTGTCTTTTTTTTTTTTTTTAAATCGAGACAGAGTCTCACTTTGTCACACTTGGTAGAGTGCTTGTAGCATCATAGCAACAGCAACCTCAAACTCTTGGGCTCAAGTGATTCTCTTGCCTCAGCCTCCCTGGTAGCTGGGACTACAGGTGCCCTCCACAATACCTGGCTTTTTTTTTTTTTTTTTTTTTTTTGGTGAGCTGTTGTGTGTCAGGTTGGAACCCATCAGCCCCAGTGCATGTGGCTGGCGCTCTAACCACTGAACAACAGGCTCCCAGCCTGTCTTTTTTTCTTTATGTCTGTCTCTTTCTGAGTTTTTGTTTGTTTTGTTTTGTTTTTGGCTTACTTTTTGGTTCCTGACTGATGAAGTGTTAACTGTGACTATGTTAACTTAAGACTGATTTATAGGATCTGAGAGTCCATTAGTAAAGCTGGAGGATAAGTTTGGTGAATGGTGGTGGGGTTAATAACATAATTTTATCTGTTTTTGTCCCATACTAGCTTTACTAAGAATACTATACGTTCAAATACCAATATAGTGTTTGGTATGGCCCATGCCTGTAATCCTAGCATTCTGGGAGGCCTAGGTGGGTGGCTTGCTTGAGCTCAGGAGTTCATGACCAGCTTGAGCAAGAGTGAGACCCTGTCTCCAAAAATAGCTGGGTGTTGGGGCAGGTGCCTATAGTTCCACCTATTTGGGAGGCTGAGGCAAGAGGATTGCTTGAGCCTAAGAGTTTGAGATTATGGGCTATGATGCCATAGTACTTTACTGAGGGCAACAAAGTGAGACTTCTGTCTCAATTTAAAAAAGAAAGAAATAAAGTGTTTGATCCTTTTTTTCATTCCATCATTTAAATCAAGCAGTTCAAGTGACATTTGAGTTAAAAGGCCCTGAGAGGGGAGCTGGTTTGGTGAGCCCAATGGTGAGGAAGCAGTTGGAATGGGGTGAAGGGTTAGGTAAGCCCGTAGGTCTTTGTAAAAGCTTTGGTTTTTAGGTTTTTATTTTAAGATAGGATCCTACTGAAACAATGTTTCTCAACCTTGGTGAACATTAGAGTTGTCTGGGAAGCTTTAAAAAAGTACTGATGCCTGAATCCCATCCTGTAGTTTCTTTTTAATTGGTTGGAGATGGGGGGCAGTGCCCAGCCTAGGCATCAGGACTTTAAAAAATTTCCTTGTAATTCTTTTTTTTTGAGACAGAGCCTCAAGCTGTCACCCTGGATAGAGTACCGTGGCATCACAGCTCACAGCAACCTCCAATTCCTGGGCTCAAGCGAGTCTTCTGCCTCCGCCTCCCAAGTAGCTGGGACTACAGGCGCCCGCCACAGTGCCTGGTCATTTTTTTTTTGGTTGCAGCCATCATTGTTGTTTGGTGGGCCCGGGCTGGATTCGAACCTGCCAGCTCAGGTGTACGTGGTTGGCACCTTAACCTGTTGAGCCACAGGTGCCGAGCCACTCCCTTGATTTCTAATAAGCAGCTGAAGTTGACATTGCTTTGAAGAGTTTTTTTTTTTTTTTTTTTTAATAGAGACAAAGTCTCATTTTATCGCCCTCAGTAGAGTGCCATGGCATCACACAGCTCACAGCAACCTCCAACTCCTGGGCTTTGGCGATTCTCTTGCCTCAGCTTCCCTAGTAGTTGGGACTACAGGCGCCCACCACAATGCCTGGTGATTTTTCTGTTATGCAGTTCAGCCAAGGCTGGGTTTGAACCTGCCACCTTCAGTATATGGGGCCAGCGCCCTACTCGATGAGCCACAGGCACCACCCTGCTTTGAAGAGTTTTGAGCAGAGTGCAGTAATACATAGTATTGATGAGTATGGCTGTAGAGCCAGACCCCTCTAGTTTGAATCCTGGCTGTGCTGCTTCCTTAATTTTCTCATCTGTGAAATCATTGTTATAAGAATTAAATAAACTGCTGGGCGCGGTGGCTCATGCCTGTAATCCCAGCACTTGGGAGGCTGAGGTGGGTGGATTGCCTGAGCTCACAGGTTCGAGACCAGCCTGAGCTAGAGAGAGACCCCCATCTGTAAAAATAGCCAGACATTATAGTGGGTGCCTGTAATCCCAGCTACTTGGGAGGCGAGGCAAGAGGATCACTTGAACCCAAGAGTTTGAGGTTGCTGTGAGGTAAGACGCCACAGCACTCTACCGAAGGTGAGCAAGTTAGACTCTGTCTCAAAAAAAAAAAAAGAATTAAATAAAATAATATATAGAATTTAGAACAGTACTTCACAAGTAGTAATATGTATGTTTATTGAATAAACACTTGACTATATGTTTTAATGGGATTACTTTGACTGCTGTGTTGAGAACAGATTGAAGTGGGGCAAAGGCAGAAGCACAGAGGCCTTTGCAGCAATCCAGGTGGGAGGTGGTGGTCACTTGGACCAGAGTGGCAGCAAGTGGTAGGAAGTGTATTCTGGATACATTTTGAAGATAGAGCCAATAGGATTTGTTGATGGATTGGACATGGAATAAGGGAGAAGGGAAACGTAAGTGTGATTTCAAGATATTTTGCCTGAACAACTGGAAGAAGTGAGCAGCTGTTTACTGAGGTGGGGAAGACAGAGGACCAGGTTTCTGAGGGGAATATGTAAAGCTCAGTTTGTTAAGTTTGAGATGTCTGTACTACAGGAGATGGAGTACAGTAGAGTGTTCAAGGCTGGAGATAACAGTTTGGAAGTCATTAGTGGTTAGATCTGTGAGAATGAGTGAGCTCACCAAAAGACTGCATATGTATAGAGAAGTGGTCCAGAGACCACTGGACCCTAGTAGTTGGGACTATGGACCACTTCCTGGGAAAGTCCAACTATCAAAGGTCTGGGAGGTGGAATGTTCCTTAGGATTTCTAATGTATTCTTGAATGAAAGGCAGTTGTGATTCTTTTCTTTCTTTCTTTAAAAAAAAGTTCTTTTGAGATATAATTTACACCATAAAATTTGTCTGCTTAAAGTATACATTTCAGTAGTTTTTAGTGTATTCACAATTGTGCATCTATCACCAATTTTAGAATTTTTTTATCATCCCCAAAGAAACCCTGTACCTTTTTGTCCCGAGGCAACTCCTTTTTTTAAAATTGTTTTTTATTAAAGCATAACTTTGTACATTGATGCATTTATGGGGTTCAGGATACTGCTTCAATATACAATGTGAAATGCTTACATTGAACTAAGGAACACATCCATCACAATTATACTCATTTCTTTTTTTTTTTTTAAAGGTTATTTTTATTTTTATTTTTTGCAGTTTTTGGCTAGGGCTTGGTTTGAACCTGCCACCTCCAGTATATGGGGCCAGTGTCCTACTCCTTTGAGCCACAGGCACTGCCCTCATTTCTTAATAGTTTTGAAATGTACCACTGCATCATGCACATTGGGTGAGTTCCCCCAAATTCTCTCCCTCCACCCATATCTCCCCTCCCCTCCCTTCTTTCTCCTTTCCCCTTCTGGAGTATAGTTATGTTATACCATTTGTATGAGTGTGTAGGTGGTTATATATTGATTTTATAGTAGTATTGATTACATTGGATACTTTTTTTCCATTCTTGAGATACTTTACTAAGAATATGTTCCAGCTCCATCCAGGTAAATATAAAAGATGCGACGTCTCCATCTATTTTTATGGCTGCATAGTATTCCATGGTGTACATATACCATAATTTGTTAATCCATTCATGGGTCGATAGGAACTTGGGCTGTTTCCATGTCTTGGCTATTAGTGTATTAATTGGGCTGCAATAAACATTCTGATGCAAATGTCTTTGTTGTAAAATAATTTGTGATCATCTGGGTATATACCTAGTAGAGGAGTTACAGGATCGAACGGTAGGTCTACTTTTAGTACCTTGAGTGTTCTCCAAACTTCTTTCCAAAAAAGGTCGTATTAGCTTGCATTCCCACCAGCAGTGTAGAAGCCTTCCCTTCTCTCCTCATCCTCGCCAACATCTGTAGTTTTGGGATTTTGTGATGTGGGCTAATCTTACTGGAGTTAGATGATATCTCAAAGTGGTTTTGATTTGCATTTCTCTGATGATTAAGGATGAGGAACATTTTATCATGTGTTTGGAGGCCGTGCGTCTGTCTTCATCAGAGAATTTTCTGTTCAAGTCTCTTGCCCACATATAAATGGGGTTATTCTTTTCTTATTGATTAATTTGAGTTCTTTGTAGATTTTAGTTATCAGACCTTTGTTGAAAGCATAACCTGCAAAAATCTTCTCCCATTCTCAAGGTTGTTTGTTTGCTTTACTTACTGTGCAAAAGCTTTTTAGTTTGATCAGATCCCAGTAATGGGTTTTTGGTGTTGCTTCAATTGCCTGGAGTGTCCTCCTCATAAAATATTCTCCCAGGCCAATTTCTTCAAGTGTTTTCCCTGCACTGTCTTCTGGTATGTTTATAGTTTTATGTCTTAAATTTAAATCTTTTATCCAGTGAGAATCAATTTTTGTTAATGGTGAAAGGTAGGGGTTCAGTTTCAGTCTTCTACATGTCACCAGCCAGTTTACCCAGCACCATTTGTTAAATAGGAAGTCTTTCCCCCACTGAATATTTTTGATAGGAGATCAAATGATGATAAGTAGCTGGGTTTATCCCTTGGTTCTCTATTTTGTTCCATAAATCTACCTCTCTGTTTTTGTGCCAGTACCATGCTGTTTTGACCACTATAGATTTATACTATAACCTGAAGTCTGATAACGTGATACCTCCTGATTTGTTCTTATTTCTGAGTAATAAATTTGCTATTCAGGGTTTTTTCTGATTCCATATAAAACGAAGTACTATTTTTTCTAGTTCTTTAAAGTATGACAATGGTGCCTTAATAGAGATTGCATTAAATCTGTAGATTGCATGCAGTACCTGTGTCTCAGTGAGTAGGGTGCCGGCCCCATATATATTGAGGGTGGCAGGTTCAAACCCAGCCCTGGCCAAACTGCAACCAAAAAATAGCTGGGCGTCGTGGTGGGCGCCTGTAGTCCCAGCTTCTTGGGAAGCTGAGGCAAGAGAATCACCTAAGCCCAAGAGCTGGAGGTTGCTGTGAGCTATGATGCCATAGCACTCTACCAAGAGTGACAAAATAAAAAAAACAAAACAAAACAAAACAAAAACCTGTAGATTGCTTTGGGTAGTATGGACATTTTAACAATGTCAATTCTTCCCAGCCATGAGCATGGTATGTTTTTCCATTTGTTAACATCTTCAGCTATTTCTTTTCTCAGAGATTCATAGTTGTCCATAGAGGTCTTTCACGTCCTTTCTTAGGTAAATTCCCAAATATTCCATCTTCTTTGTACTATTGTAAAAGGAATAAATAGAGTCCTTGATTGCTTTTTCAACTTGACTATTATTGGCATATATAAAAGCTACTGACTTGTAAGTATTGATTTTGTGTACTGAGATGCTGCTGTATTCCTTGATCACTTCTAAGAGTTTTGAAGTTGAGTCCCTGGGGTTTTCCAGGTATAGGAATATATCATAAGTGAAGAGTGAGAGTTTGATCTCCTCTAACCCTGTTTGGATACTCTTGACCACCTTCTCTTGCCTGATTGCGATGGCTAAGACTTCCATTACTATGTTGAACAGCAGTGGAGACAGTGGGCATCCTTGCCTTGCTCCTGATCTGAGTGGAAATGTTTTCAGTTTTACATTACATTTTATCATTCAATGTGATATTGGCTTTGGGGACCTAGGCAATTCCTTATTCCCGCCCCCCCCCCCATCCTCCCATACCTATGTAACCAGTACTTTCCTTTCTGTCTTTATGGATTTGCCCATTCTGGATATTTAATAACAGCAGAATCATGTAATACACGGTCTTTTAAGAGAGAAGTGGTTGGGGCGGCATCTTTAGGTCAGTGGGGAGGGCACCGGCCGCGTACACCAAGGCTGGCAGGTTTGAAACCAGCCCAGGCCAGCTAAATAACAATGACAACTACAACAACAAACAAATAGCTGGGCATTGTGGCAGGCCCCTTTTAGTCCCAGGTACTTGGGAGGCTGAGGCAAAAGAATCCCCCCCTTTTTTGCGGTTTTTGGCCGGGGCTAGGTTTGAACTCACCACCTCTGGCATATGGGGCCGGTGCCCTACTCCTTTGAGCCAGAGGTGCCGCCCGTAAGAGAATCTCTTAAGCCCAAGAGTTTGAGGTTGCTGTGAGATGTGATGCTACGGTACTCTACTTAGGGCAAAATAGTGAGACTCTGTCTCAAAAAAAAAGAGAGAGAAGTGGTTGGTATCCATTAGTACTTACCTTCTAGATTAATTAGGTACTAAATCATTTGCTAAGGATGGAGAGGCTATAAGATGTCTTTGTTGTAAAGATACATTTTCTGTTTGTAATTAGTGAGAAAACTGTGGTGGTATATTTTGAGACTATGAATATTCTGTTCGCTAATGTTTCATCTAGTGGTTTTAGTGTTCATTTAGCATTGAAGCTTGTTTAAATCAGTGATTACACTGGGATTGCAAAGTGATGATTTTCTATTACTGTCATATTTTGGAGATCATAAGTTTCATAGTATTTCTAATTCAAATGCATTGTGCACAGTTTTTCCTTTTATGTTTGGACCTGTCTTGTCTCACTGTGAAAATCTTGGTTCCTAATAAAAAAATAAGTGTTTTATACATTATTAATTTTATTTTAAATATAATGAATAGTGTCAGTATATTTACATTATTCTTTAATGTACATGAAGTCCTACCATATACATAATAGTCTCAGATTACAATACTAAGTAGGAAACTGGATTACAGCATAAATGAATATGTGATTTTGTTAAATATTACCAAATTACCTCATTTGTGGTTTTATCATTGCATTCTCACCAGCAACGTAAGAGTTCTTATTGTCTTACATCACCAATATATGTGTATTCTCAAGCTTTTACGTTTTTGCCAATTTTATACATGAGAACTGGTGTTCGTGTAGTATAGACTTAAAAAATATTTTTTTATTGTGGAGGATTACAAACATCTACAAAAGTAAAACTAACTGTACTAAAAATAGTATAATTAACCCAATGTATCTCCTCATTTAGCCCTAACAACTATCAATCCAGGCTGTGCCTCTTCCATTCATTCCTTTCTCCCAGATTATTTTGAAGCAAATACCAGATTTTATCTTTATATTAGTAAATATCTCTAAATGAAAAGTACTCCCTTTTTTGATACAACCACAATACCATTATCACACTAAAAATAGTATTTCCTGATACCATCAGACAATATTCAAAAGTCCAGTTTTCTTGATATGTCACTTTTTTTAAATTCAGGATTTAAATAACGTCTTCATGTTGAGATTGACCCGTATGTCTTTAAAGTCTTCCTCCTCTGGTTCTTTTTTTTTTTAAATTGAGATGGAGTCTCACTTTGTTGCCCTTGGTAGAGTGCTATGGCGTCATACCTCACAGCAACCTCAAACTCTTGGGCTCAAATGATCCACTTTCCTCATCTTCCCATGTTGCTGGAACTACAGGCACTTGCCACAACACCCAGCTATTTTTTTTAGAGATGGGGTCTCACTCTTGTTCAGAATAGTCTCGAACTCCTGAGCTCAAGCTATCCACCTGCCTGAGCCTCCCAAATGCTAGGATTACAGCATGAGCCACTATGCCAAGCCTCCCCTACTGCTTTTGAATTTAATTTTGAAGAAACCTAGTCATCTGTCCTGATAAATTTCTTACAATATGGGTTTTACTGTTTGAATACCTGTGGTATAGTTTATGTTCTTGCTCTGTCTTCTGTATTTCCTGTAAATTGGTGCGTGTGTGTTTTGGTGAAAGTGTTAACAGGTGATGTCACATTCTTCTGTCCATATGAAGTCTGGTTGCCTTTTTCTTCCATTCTTGAGATACTTTGCTAAGAAGTATGGAATATGTTCCAGCTCCATCCATGTAAGCATGAAAGAGGTCAAGTCTCCATCTTTCTTTAAGGCTGCATAATATTCCATGGTATACATGTACCACAATTTCTTAATCCATTCGTGGGTCGATGGGCACTTGGGCTTCTTCCATGACTTAGCAGTTATGAATTGGACTGCAATAAACATTCTGGTACAGATATCTTTGTTATAATGTTGTTTTGGTCTTCTGGCTATATACCTAGTAAAGGAATTATAGGATCAAATGGCAGTTCTATTTTTAGATCTCTAAGTATTCTCCCAACATACTTCCAAAAGGAACATTTTAGTTTGCATTCCCACCAGCAATGTAGAAGTGTTCCCTTTTCTCCACATCCACACCAGCATCTCTGGTTTTGGGATTTAGTTATGTGGGCTAATCTTACTGGAGTTAGATGATATCTCAAAGTAGTTTTGATTTGCATTTCTCTGATGATTAAGAAAGGTGAGCATTTTTTCATATATCTGTAGGCCGTGCACCTGTCTTCTTTGGAGAAGTTTCTCTTCAAGTCTCTTGTCCACCCTGAGATGGGATCACTTGTTCTTTTCTTGCTAATACATTTGAGTTCTCTGTGTTTTCTGGTTATCAAACGTTTGTCGGAGGCATAACCTGCAAATACTTTCTCCCATTCTGAGGGCTGTCTGCTTGCTATGCTTACTATGTTCTTGGCTGTGCAGAAGCTTTTTAGTTTGATCAGGTCCCAGTAGTGTACCTTTTTTTTACTCAAAAGTTACTTTTTGAAGTTAACTCTTGCCTTCACCATCTCTTCTCTGTTCTTGTGACAGGGGTTCTCAACCTGTGGGTTGAGACCCCTTTGGGGGTTGAATGACCCTTTCTGAGGGGTTGCCTAAGACCATCCTGCATATCAGATATTTATATTATGATTCATAACAGTAGCAAAATTACAGTTATGAAGTAGCAATGAAAATAATTTTACGGTTGGGGGTCACCGCAACATGAGGAACTGTATTAAAGGGTCTCAGCATTAAGAAGGTTGAGAACCACTGTCCTATGGCCTTGTTGGTCTGGCTTCATTCACCTAGCAAAGTACATTTGAGATTATTAGTGTTGTGTGTGTATCAATAGTTTGTTCTTTGTATTGCCAAGTAGTATTTTATTGTATTGGACATATTACAGTTTGTTTATTCATTCACCAGTTGAAGGACATTTTGGTTATTTCTGGGTTTTGCCTAATTTTACATAATTATGAATAATACTGCTATAAACAGTTGCATCCAGGATTTTGTGTTAACATAAGCCTTCAATTCACTTGGATAAATACCTATGTGTGGAGTTGCTGGGTTGTATTGTAAGGGTATGTTTAACTGTAAGAAACTGCCAAACTGTTTTTCCAAGTTGCTGTATCATTTCCCATTCCCACCCGAAATGTCTGAGATTTTATTGGTTCCATGTCTTCTGACAGCATTTGGTATTGTCAGGTTTCTTTGTTTTTGTTTTGTAGAATCTTAATTGTTGGAGCCATAATCTATGGCTAGGAGGAGTGACAGTTGAAATACCTGTACAGCTCAATGATGGAACACCTGGGTAGAAAGGGCATGGGGAGGGATTTAGCTCTCCTAACAAGCATGAGAGCTCGTGAGATGAGAGCAGTGGTGAATTGGCAGTCTCTACACCTGGGCTGTTAAGAGGCATGAGATTAGCCTCATATTAGGCTGAAGGAGAAGGCAGTCAAAGAGCATGCGCATTCTATAACGGACCCGCTTACTCTGACTGTCTCCTCTTGCCTGCAGAATGCCAGCACAGTGTCTCTGCTGAAGATTACCAAGCTCTGCTAAAGACTAAGATCTCTCTATCTTAAGAAGACTGTTTTACTCTCTCTAAGACTCTCTCTCTCTCCCTCTCTCTCCAGCTAAAGTAGATAGCCCTCAGGCACCTATGAGAAGCTGAACCAGAGCAAGATAATTTAGCAGTTGGTGTCCGGAACCTAGTTAAGCTGGGCCCGAGACCTGGCCAGTCCTGGGCCCTGACTAGAAGTGTCAGAAGTGACATATGACACTTAATATTTTTTATTTGCAGTATTTTCCTAATGATGAGAGTCTTTTTGTGTGCTTATTTACTGTTTGTATATCTTCTTTGTCACCTCGTCTGTGCCAGGTATTTTGCACATTTACCTTTCTTTTTTTTTTTTTTTTTTGGAGACAGGGTGTGGCTTTGTCACTCAGTCTAGAGTTAGTGGCATCATAGCTCACTACAACCCCAGACTTCTGGGCTCACGTGATCCTCTTACCTCAGCCTCCTGAGTAGCTAGAACTATATATGTGTGCCACTAGACCCAGCTAATTTTTCTGTTTTTTTGTAGAGATGGGGGGGGGTCTCTCTCTCTCTCATTTAGGCTGGTCTTGAAATCTGGGCCTCCCAAAGTGCTAGGATTACAGCTGTGAGCCACTACACCTGTTCTTATTATTGAATTATAGTAATTACCTGCCTGTTCTTGGATATCATTTGTTTTAAAGATACATGTATAATGAATATTTTCTCTTTATTTTGTGATTTATCTTCAATTCTTTATGGTGTCTTTTGAAGAACAGATGTTTTTAGTTTTTTATTAAGTTCAGTGTATGAACTACAGTTTTATATAGTTTCACGCTTTTTGTGTCTTGTGTTAGAAATCTTTGTCCCCAATGCCACGAAGACTGTATTCTGTATTTTTTTCTAGGAGCTTTATTGTTTTAGCTTTTTTTTTTTTGAGACAGAGCCTCAAGCTGTCACCCTGGATAGAGTACTATGGCATCACAGCTCACAGCAACCTCCAATTCCTGGACTCAAGCGAGTCTCTTGCCTCTGCCTCCCAAGTAGCTGGGACCACAGGCGCCCGCTACAATGCCTGGCCATTTTTTGGTTGCAGCCGTCATTGTTGTTTGGCCTGCCCTGGCTGGATTCGAACCCGCCAGCTCAGGTGTACGTGGCTGGAGCCTTAGCCCGCTGAGCCTGTTTTAGCTTTTATATAAGGTCTGTATTCATTTAAACAGAGCCATTTTTTCCCACATAGGTAGTTAATTAGTCTAGCACCATTTGCTACAAAGACTGTATTTTCCCTATGGAATTGCCTTGGCAGCTTTGGTAAAAATCAGCTGACGGTGTATGTTTAAGTCTGTTTCTGGATGCTATTCTGCTTCATTGGTTTACCTTTTCACTAATCCTACAATGTCTTTATTAGAATAGCTTCATTGTAAGTCTTGAAGCCAAATGGAGTTAGTCTTCCTACTTTGTTCTTTGGGAAAACAGATTTGGCTTTTCTAGGTTATTTGTATTTCAGTATATATTATAGAGGACTTGTAAATGTTTTACGAAATGTCCTACTAGAATTTTGATTGGATTAAGTTGTCAATTTAGAGAGAATCAACATTTTAATTTTTTAAATTCTAATTTATCTTAATTTTTATTTAATTTGAAGTGTTTCAATCCATGAACATCATATAACTCTTCATTTATTTTGGTCTTTTAATTTCTGTTTGCAGTTGTTGTCAATATGGAGGTCCTGTGTATCTCATTATATTTACTTTAATATATTTTATGTTTTGTGATGCTATTCTAAATATAATTTTTAGGTTCTGTGCCTGTGGCTCAGGCAGCTAAGGCGCCAGCCACGTACACCTGAGCTGGCAAGTTCAAATCCAGCCTGGGCCCACCAAACAACAATGATGGCTGTAACAAAAATAGCCGGGTGTTATGACAGGGGCCTGTAGTCCCAGCTACTTGGGAGGCGGAGGCAGGAGACTCGCTTGTGAGTCCCAGCAGTTGGAGATTGCTGTGAGCTGTGATGCCACAGCACTATTCAGGGTGACAGCTTAAGGCTCTGTCTCCAAAAAAAAAAAAAAAAAATGTGTGTGTGTGTGTATATATATATATAAATTTTAAATTCCACTTTCCATTGTTTGCAGCTAGTATATCAAAATCAGTAGGCTTTTGTGACCTTTCTGAATTTACATATTTTTCCTAAATTTATTTATTACTTTTGATCATTTTGTAGATCTTCAGGATTTTGTATATAAGTAATCATTTTACCTGCAAATACAGAGTTTTACTTCTTTCTTTCTGATCTTTATCCCATTTTTTTTTCAGCCTATTGCAATGGCCAGTGCCAATGTTAAATAGAAGTGGTCAGTCATCTTCCTTTTTTCTGAACTTAGGGGGAAGCAATTATGATTTTTTTACCAAGTATGATAAAACTGTGTGTTTTTCGTAGATGTCCTTTGTAGCATTAAGTTCTTTTCTAGTCCTTGTTTGCTGACAGTTTTTATCACGAATGGGTATTGCATTTTATTAATATAAAAGCTTCTGCACACATTGGAAAATCGTATGGAGTTTATTCTTCTCTTAAGATTTAAAATTATGGTGATTTTCAAAAGTTAAACACACCTTGAGTTCCTGGTATAAATCTTAGTTAATCAAGATATACTATCCTTTTCACCTATAGTTGGATTTGATTTACTAATATTGTTAGAAACTTTTCTTTCTATGTTCATGAGGGATATTGGTCTATCATTTTCATTTTTATAATAACTTTGTTAGATTTTTTCTTTTTTCAGAAAGTGATAATTTTATTTTACTGAACTTTGCATATATTGAGAACTGTCTATAGTTAAACAGCTCATTGTCTGCACTAACGTGACTTTACTCTTCCAGAATATTCTTTTTTTTTTTTTGGGTTGCAGACTTCATTGTTGTTTGGCGGGCCCAGGCTGAATTCGAACCAGCCAGCTCAGGTGTACGTGGCTGGCGCCTTAGCCTGTTGAGCCACAGGCGCCGAGCCCCAGAATATTCTTTTTTTTTTGTTTTTTTGCAGTTCGGCTGAGGCCGGGCTTGAACCTGCCACCTTCGGTATATGGGTCCGGCGCCCTACTCGCTGAGCCACAGGAGCCGCCCAGCCCCAGAATATTCTTGATCAGGAAGATAAAGTTGAATTTCCAGAAATATAGATTTATCCAAACAATGGACTATTAATTTGCCCTCGGCAGGGTATCTTAGCTCTTCCCAAATGCTATAAGAAAATACTGTAAAATGGGTGGTTTTGAGTGGCAGGCCTTCATTTTCCTCACAGTTCTGAAGGCCAAGATCAAGGTGGGAACAGAGGGGGTTCTTGGTGAGGGCCTTCTTCCTGGCTTGTGGACAGCTACCGTCTCACTGTGTTCTCACTGGCCTCTCCTTGGTGCGAGCACATGGAGAGAGATCTCTTTGTTAAGATTTTGATATTTGGTTTGTATCATCAAACAAGTTAGGAGCTGTTCTTTCCTCCTGTTCACTGCAAGAAGTTGTTAAAGATTATTATTTCTTTCTTTCTTTTTTTTTTTGAGACAGAGCCTCAAGCTGTGGCCCTGGGTAGAATGCCGTGGCATCACAGCTCACAGCAACCTCCAACTCCTGGGCTCAAGCGATTCTCTTGCCTCTGCCTCCCAAGTAGCTGGGAATATAGGCGCCTGCCACAACACCCGGTATTTTTTTGGTTGTCATTGTTGTTTGGTGGGCCCAGGCTGGATTTGAACCCACCAGCTTGAGTATATGTGACTGGCGCCTTAGCTGCTTGAGCCATAGGCGCCGAGCCAAAGATTATTTAAGTGATAGAATTCATATGTGAACCATTCTGGGCTTGGTCTTTTCTTTTGGGGAAGGTGTTAGCAATTTCTTTAATATATATATAAGGCAATTTAGATTTCCTTTTTCATCTTGTGTCAGTTTTTTCAAAGCTGTATTTTTTTTTTTTTTTGAGACAGAGCCTCAAGCTGTCACCCTGGGTAGAGTGCTGTGGCATCACAGCTCACAGCAACCTCCAATTCCTGGGCTCAAGTGAGTCTCTTGCCTCTGCCTCCCAAGTAGCTGGGACTACCGGCTATTTTTTGGTTGCAGCC